>JAQGAT010000855.1:0-21763 GCA_034687845.1 Pantelozetes paolii
TTATTGAATATGAAAAGTCAGAGTATTTTCAACTTGGATAGGAAAATAAACCATAAAGCACCAAAATGCATCTTGTAATCTACATTATTGAGAGTGAATTACCAGATATATTTTTAATCAATTCACGATGATTGATTATTTTAATTTTAAATACAGAATTAATACTGCAAGGTCATAACCCTGTTAATATTATATTAAGATCTTGGTCAAAATTCAAGACTAAAGATATGATAATTAAAAAACTTAAGATATCTTAAATGATCAAACGATAAATAATTGTAAAACCATTGAGTAGTTTATGGTTTAATAAAATATTAAAATAAAAACTAAATCTAATCCTAATTATTGACTCAAACAGACGACACATGTCTTTAAAACAATTTAATCTTTGTTTTTGTGTAATCTTTTATTAAATAAAAAATATTTAAAGTCTTCCCTCTATTTATGAGACATTTATTTAATCGATGAATACTAAAACCAAATCTCATTTAATGAATGAAATTGTGTCTCAGTTTTGAAAATAAAATAATTATATTCAGTGTTATCTCATTAGTTGTGGGAAAACAAGTATTTAATAAAATTTAAACTCATTTTCACTCAAAAACATTAGTAATGCATGCGTTCTTCAACTACAGTTACTGTATGTTAAGTTTATGTGCCGGTAACAAAACTACCTACCCTTCCACTTTGAAGAGGTCAAAGAAGCCCCCATACGAGGGCGCATGAGATTTACCCCTTTTTCCGTTCACATAAATCCTTTGCAAAATAAGTGCACATTCAGAGGACTGGTGGTGATGGTGGCCATAGTGGTTGGAGGTCTCTAAGGGCAGGTATGCAATGGGTGGGGGCGGCAATGGATGAGTGGTTAGGAACAGTTGTCCAGTAATTAACACATTTTTAAATATGAATATAATTGATATCTTTAGTAATGTATTTAAATCACTGCAAGAAAAAACAATCAAAATATAATTAAAATTCAATAAAATTGTTAATCAAATGAAATGTTCATTAAATTAATGATTTGTTTATAAGATTTTCATATCAATTATGAAATTCAGTGCAAATTGTATGCAATTTTTGTCGTTTTTTAGTCAAACTTGACTTTTACTGCAATAATGATAAATATATCTAAATTTAATTGAATAAATAAATTTCACAATTCATGAGGAAATGCATGAAAAATGTATTATATTTTTAAAAATATTCACTAAAACTATAATTAACCGCTTTTTAGGAACAGAGGGTTAGTATTCAATATCTTTTATTAGTGTCAGTCATAGGAAAACAATTAATTTAATAATTAATATTAGATACAAATCGTAAGACAATTAAAGGGACAGTTATTTACACCAAAATCAAAGTGAAACCTTATTGTCAGACCTCAGGGTTAATAAACTGTTACCCAAAATAACCAATTCATTAAAGAAAAAGTCGAGACTTTTGTGACAATTGTGTCTCCAATATAAGGGGTAATTATTATGTCTTCAATAAAGGGTTTCATTATTTTTGGTGATATATAAATAATATAACACTTTTTGTAATACTTCATTGAAAATTGAATTTTTCCTCAATTAATCCAAATCTTATTTCAAAGACTATTTTTGTGTTTAAATTGAATAATGTTTTGATATTATATAAAAATTATAATTACTATTATTTCAGTGAAAATATTCGTTATATTTCGTAAACAGATGTACAAAAAATTATCCTAGATAAAAATTGTATGCATTACTGAATCTCTATTTGTTTCACATAAAAATAGCATTGAATATACTGTTAACTCAACTATAGATTAGGATAACAATTGTTTAATAAATAATTTTAACTAATTTTCAAATCACTGTTATCTGAATCTAAATCTTAATTAAAAGTTAAAACAATATCTAAACAAAAGCTCATTTTCACTGATATTTACTTAACGATCGATAAAAGAGTAAAATATTTTTTACCAGAGTCTATTGGAAAATACAGATCACTCATGAATAGTGATTGAGATTTTGATCATTTATAAAATTTTTCCGTATCTTCTCTCAGATATTAATAATTAAAATAAAAATCTCCAAAACAAAGAGGACTCGGATCACTTTATAGTGAATTTAAAGGAAAGTTAATTTAAGAAATATAATTATAACTTACCATAAATTTGATGCAAATTTCATCATTGAATCTTTAGATCCAATTATAGTTGAAATAAAAATAATTTAAAAATACTCTCAAATCTATGAATAATTCCATCAATACTTGAAATTTAAAAATCCATTATTCATGAGCTTTGGTTTGTATCTATGAAAAATCAAAATTTCAATTGATTTATGAGTATAACTGGCAATACATGTGGAAAAACATAATCTGTTTTTTAATTATTAACTAATAAATTGATGACATATTAAGGAAACACATAATAAAAGTCACGGAATCATTGCATTTGTGAATAAAAAACAAACAGATAATTATCGGAGACATCAAAAGTGAAAACAAAATCGTTTAACAATTATTTTTTGGCCGAAAAACTAATGGAGAAATAGTTTTTGCTAAGAAATAATTGTCACTAAATATCAAATGAAAATTAAAACCATTGCTTAAACTATAGATTTTTGTACTGAAGTTAACAACTTGTTTGACACTATTCTTCTGTAGAGCAAAAACTTTGTGCAATATATATGACAACATATACTACTGTAAGATAAACAACATTTCAGATAAACTGTTTCATAGATTTTATATTTTCATTCAATAACTAATTATTTGGATTTTTAGTGGATTTTTTTGAGTCAAATGAAACTGTTTTTGCTTAAAAAACTAATCGATGCGTAAAGTAATTGATTCACAAAAAGAGTTAAACATTTTTCTGTAATCTCTTTTCAACTCATCAAAAGTGAGTCCACTTTTTCGGTAATTTAATGTCAATTGTCTGATGTTTTTGAGATCAAAAATATTAGTTTTAGTTTTATATCACAAAAGATTTTCATTGTTTTTAATATATTTTATTTTCTTTGAAGTTTTTTTAATTGATTTAATGACTGACTGACTGAAGAAGTAATCACTGATTTTTAGCGATTATTCAAATCTAACATAAGATTAAAAAGTATTTATGAATTGATAACAAAAAAGTGATTTGAAATTTGAATTTAATTTATTTTTATTTTTGAAAAAGATTTTAAATAATTTTAAATAAATTTGAATTCATTTTGTGAATAAAATCCATATTTTCCTTAACATTGTGTTTGCAATCAGTTAATGAAATGAAGAGTTTTTATATACAATTAAAATATTATTTTGAAATCAAGTTTTAATTTATTATTATTTTATTTTTTTAGTAATAATTTTATTGTTTTAAATGTTTTAGTTTTGATGAACTGATAATTACTTAGCAGTTGTTTATTATCTAGGTTTTAATATTATGTTGGTGATGATCAGGGCCAAAATAAGAGCAGGTTAAATTAATGAAATTATATAAAAAATGGACTTTCGTTTATACTTTTATTACTGTATCACGACTTACACTTCCGGCCAGTTATCTAAATTTGGTTTTGTATGTCATTCCCGTGTATTATATTAATAGACACTTAACTTATTGACCTTAAAATTGTTTGATTAAATATTTGCTGAATAACTGTTTGTTTGACTGTATTTTGACATTTTTTGTATAAATATATCGCAAATAACCCTAAAATACAATTCATTTATATTTTGCTATTTTTGTAGAAATAATATCAGATTTTGATTTGTTTCTGATATTATTGTCAAAATATTTTGAATAAAAAAAGAGATCTTAACTATAATTACAGTAATATTTGAAAACACTTTGAATTAATTAACAAAATAGTGATAACAAGTGATTCAATTAACTATTGAGTTGACACTTAAAGCAATTCATTTGAAAGCACTTTCAGTTTTAAACTAATTGTTAGTCATTATATGTTATCTCTCATTAAATTTTAAACAACATTTAATTAGAAATCCAATTTAATTAATACCCAGGGGTTTAAATATCCACATCATTCTTTGAATCAAAACTATCAATAGGTTAAGTAAAACCTAAAATTATATCTAATATCTGATATATCGGAAGAAATTTCATATTATTTTATAATAACTTAATCTTTAAATGATAAAAAATAGGATTAACCTGCTCACAATCAAATGCCAATTATTGAATATTTGAGTTTATGTTTCAATTATTTGTCAATTAAATTGTTTTTCAATAAAAGTTTTGAAATGTTTTTCAATTGTCAAAAAATTCTTTAAATTTCTTAACCGGTAGTCATGTAGTCATAAAAATCAATAAAATTATTGACAATTTTATTAATCAATCGCTTATTTAATCAATCAATTGATAAAATAAACAAATAGGTTGTTATAAATAGATATTTCTTTCTCAATAATCAATACAAATAATTGGTTTGTATTTTATGTGAAAAACAAATTGTATCTAAAATTTCATTGCATTTATTGAAGAAAATCTTTTTTTAAAACATAAATAAAATACAAAAATAAAATGAAATTTTTAGACCAATTCTTGTGTTGTTTTTTTGTGATTAGTTTTGAAAAACAAACACTTGTTTTGATTGAATAATAATTTTAATTCAATGTAATTACAAATTAATATCATTTGTGTTTAAAATTAGTACTAAAAGTGTATTAAAAAGTTTTAAGTCATTCAATGATTAAAATTAATTTCAATTTAAAGAAAAAGTATTTTATTTTCAGATAAAAATCATTTTGTGTTTTGTTTTTATTTTAATTGTCTTTTTCACAATTAATTTCATAACTAATTCACAATTACTTAAAAACTAATTAGTTTTTAAACTTTAACTCAGATTTGAGACGATTTGTCTTCAAAGTGAAGTTGTTTGGAAAGGGGTCTGTTTTTCTGGGAATTATTTTAATAAATATGATAATTAAGGGGTATTTTCTTAACACTTGATGTCTATAATTTCAATTAAGATTCAAAGTCTAATTGTTTGCAAAATTGATGACTACCTGTAAAACAATTCATTATTCATATTCCAGGAAATTAACTTAATTAGACTTGATTATTTACTAGATTATGCGCTAATATACATATATTTAAAAATATATTTCAATTTTATATTAGATGTATTGAAAATAGTTTTAAAAAACGATTTGAAGAAATAGTATAAAAATGGAAATGATTTGAAAATAGGTCTAAATATATTACCTCCAACTAACCCAGCTACTTTCAATTTTATTGATAAAAATGCCAGGTAAACCAAACTCTGTGTTTAGCTTTTACTCCAATTTTTAAGCATAAAATATAATCCTTTGGAAAAAATAATTGAAAGTCTTTAACAAATATTTGTCTTATATTTTGAGGAAAATTATTGAACATATCCTCAATGGTTGACAAAAACATCATTTCTTGAAGTTTTATATATTTATTCAATTGTA
This sequence comes from Pantelozetes paolii, assembly GCA_034687845.1. Lineage (NCBI taxonomy): Eukaryota > Metazoa > Arthropoda > Arachnida > Sarcoptiformes > Oribellidae > Pantelozetes > Pantelozetes paolii. The sequence goes on from JAQGAT010000855.1 coordinate 5,413, forward strand.
ACTCATATTTACATTTGATTTGAATTTTAAATGAATTTAATCTTATTTTTGAAATTGTTTTAAAAGATTTGTATTTTTGTACTATTCATTGGAGAATAACATTAAAAGACATCATCTTTTGTGCCCTTATTTACCATTTACTCAATCTTTTATAATAAAGAATTAAATGGTTTGGAAAATTGAAACAAATGTTTATTTTACATCAAAATACCCCTTAAATGACAATAAAATGATACTATTTTCGGTTATTTTTGAAATACACGCAAAACTAAAAAATATTAAATAACTTATAATATTTTTTATTCTCATTAAACAATTTGAATGTCAAACAAATAAATAGCAATTCAATCATGACTTCAAAATTGTGGTTCATTTGAAAAAATTGTCGGAAAAATATGTTTTTTATTGTTTTTTCGTGTATTTTTCGGAAATCTTAAACAAACTCTGAAAAAAATGTTTTAAAATATTTATAAGAAATTCTGTTTTTCCGTTGTTTTTATTTAATCCTTACTTTAATTTTAAAGACTTTTTACTTGAATATCAAAGGAATAGTTTTTGAATGTGTTTTCAGTGCTTTATATAACATCAAAGAAAAACAAGATATAAAAAACAATGAATAATATATTCATGTTTTCAGACTTAAAGACAGATTTAAAAGACATTCAAATTCATAACCAATTTATAAAATATAAATCAAAACATGTCTGAAGTCTAGTCTCAGATCTGTTGAACACAAATTGATTTGCATTTATAACTAAATTCAGTGCTTGAAAACAAACAGCCATTAAATTGATTGCAGAAATAATATTGTTTTTTCACTTAATTGTACATAAAATTTGTTCAATCATTCAAATCATAAAGAGTGTAATCAAACGATGTATTGGTTTAGAAATCAAATTAAAGTCTCAGTCATTCAGTGAGAGACAGAAGTGGTCTCTCAATGAGTTGTGCCATCGGTTCGGCTGTCACTCCATATGAAACAAATAATTATTTTATTTTATTTGAAGAATAAAAAACATTTTTTTCTTTAAACTCAAAGGAAATTTGAGGAAAAACTATATTTATGGGTAAATGAACTGAAAATTTGATTTTATATCACAAAAAGCTTTTGATTCAAACTTTTTTTGCAAAGATTTCGTCAAAAGTCATCAAATTTTTAGATAATCTATAAAATATTAAAAATACTTACATGAGCATCAGGGTATTTAGCAGTGAGTATGAAAATGGTTACTTATATTCAGGTGTATTTCACAGGAATTCAATCAAAACTCATAATTAAAATATAAATAAAATATAAATGACTTTATAAGCACTTAAATGCTAATGAAATTTGACTCAAATTCAACAAACATTTCGTATGAGAAGCACTGGAATGTAAATTAAGGGGAATTTAAACACAGGATTAGATGAAAAACTATAATAAATACTAAAATAAGAAGAAATTTTGATTTTTCGTTGAATATAATGATTGAAAAGAAAAGTAATAATAAATTAAAACAAATATAAATTCAATGAAAACTAATCTTTTGATTGAATAAAGTGTTTATTAAAAAAGAGAAATGAAATACAAATGAAAACTATTTTCTTATTATTGTTTAAACTTTTTGAGAGATAACTGTGTGTTGTGTTTGAAAACCAAAATATTTGTATTAAAGACTTGATTATGATTTTTGGGTCAAATTCATAGTGTAGTTAACCCAACGAAGGAGGGAATAGGAGGAGAATTACCTTTTCTATTGTGGCTTTCGTTTCAGACACTATTAAATTGCAAACAAATTAGTTTTACTGATGAGTCGTGTCTTCGCTGAAAGTTTCCAAAACTTTTCACACAAAACAAAACACAACTCAAAGGAAAAGAAGAAAAAAATCAATTTTCAAATCAGTTATCAAAACGTATAACAAAACTGAGCCGAAAAAACGGAACCAATATTTTTCAACAAAACGTTTGTCAATCAACACAAAAGTAATATTCAATTAATAAGTATTTATTTTATTTCAACTTTTTTTTGATTTCAATTTTACTTAAAATTATTATTTCAATAAAAACATTGAAAAAAATAATACAAAAATCGACTCATAATTACAAAAGTAATGAACAATTAGTTTAAGTGTTTATTCATTTGCTGTTTGAATACAACGGCACAAAAAATCACTGAATTTTTTCTCTCCTTTGAAGAAAAAATATCATTTCTTTTGTTGCAAATTATTTGCAATGAATTGACTTTCAGTCAAAAAAGGATTGTTTTTTGCATTCTTTTACATAACTATTAAAAAGTAATAAATAAATCACTAATTAATCGCAAAATAATTGAAAAATAAATTAAATATTAATAAAAAAAAATCTTTATTTAAAAAATTGTATTCAGTTTTCAGACAAAACACTGAAGTTTTGAAAAATGCATTGAATGTCACAAAAATATGCATTCATTGAGAAAACAATTCATTAAAGACATCCACACTTATGATTGATTTTAACCCCAATCCCCCTGAGCTCACAATAATATCTAAATTTAGATCCCATTCCCACAAACAAAACAAAAATTTTATATTAAATTAAACCCTTATTTCAAACAAGAGCTTAATATGAGTTTATTTTGGCGCCATTTTTATACCCCTCCCCTCCCAAAGTGGATGTACTTTAATGAATAATTGCTTAATTAAAATTCAGTTTTTCTTCAATGAATAAAACAATTGTTAAACAAAATTAACGCAAAACTAATGATAAGATTAACAAATATTTTCACTAATTATAAGAATTAAAGTCTAAATGAAAATGAAAACAGAGTTCAGGGGTTTTGAACAGAAATTTTCATCAATAAAAGCTCAAAAAAGGGGCTAAACTTGAGGTAGAGTTTTAAGTATTGAAACCAAAGTATATATTGAATATTAAAAACATCAAAATAAAAGGGCTTTTCCTCTCAACTAATGGCAAAACACTTTTCAAAACCAATTCAATGAATGAAAAGTAAAATTACAAACAATTCAATGATTTTTTACAAAAATTTGTTTCTCTTCTCTCAAAACATGACTTAAAATATATAAAAATGATTTCAATATTTAAGGCACTCATTGAGTGTTCAGTTTCACTACTATTGATCGCACAGTTGGTTATGGTTTTGTAAAAACAATTATATAATTCATTAATATTTTGATTTGAAGTTTAGAAAACACTTTCAATGGGTTTAAGGCATTAAAACAATCACTAAATCAGCGATCGATTCATAAAAACAATTGAAATGATTGTAAAAATATATAAAACGTAATGAGAAGTGAATGACTTGAATGTCTGGCCAATCAATGGGTGCAATGTCTGGCCAATCAATGGGTGCAATGTCTGGCCAACCGATTAAATGGATTCCTGTAATTCAGCGAATATTTTGCCGTCGATTAGAGGCAGTAATACATTGTCTTCAGTGATCTTCTCCATAACATACGGCACACCCGACTCGATGTCAGTGCACTTCTTCTTGAAATAGTACTGCCATTGCTGTCCCTTTTTGGCCGGTATTTGTTGCTTAAACTTGCGTAGAGTTATGTTGGGGCCGGACATCATGAGTCTGTATGGCATTTGTTCGGTCGAGTATTTGACGGTCACCACCACCTGATCGCAAGCGGCGGCACTCGAACCCACAGAACTGGTGCCCGACTTGTGGTCGTAATTATGTTTTAAATAATTATTGGAATAATAGGTGTGTTTTGGCGGCGAAATAGAGCGTCCAATAGAGTCGGTGGGCGTTATGTTTGGCGTATCGGCGAACACCTGTGCGATATGATTGTCCAGAATCTGGTCGTTGTCTTCAGACCTGAACTCAAGCTTCTGTTTAGTCAACACTTCCTTCAGTTGACTGTTCGGCCGATTAGTGGTATTAGTGGACGGATTGATGGCTAAGTGCCGGGCAGTGGGTATAGGGTTGGGAACCGACTGTTTATTAGTCTTCTTCGCGACGTCTGGTATAAGAAACAACAATTCTGTCATTTTGTTGGTCTCTCTTTCGTCCATCTCTATCGCAATGCGAACTTTTTCCAACCTCTCGGTCAGCTTTTGGGCAAACTTGACGGGATTGGCGGCCACATTGAGGGACGGGGGCTGTGGTTGGAGGGTTCGGGGTATATGCGGGACATTCATTGTATTGGCGTTTGCATTGATTTTTGCGTTTTGTTTATTAGAAATGAGTTCTCGTTTACGACTCGTAACGCATGAAATGGAATCGTTGGTCGAATGGGACGATATCTCACTGTCTTGTGCTGACGTCGGAAGGATTGTTGAGTACTTCACGTGATAAGGGTTGGGAGGATTGACCATCTGTTTTGAGCGCATGTATGACTGCATCGCTTGATAACGACTATTGTTTGGCGACAACGGATGTGATTCAGTGGTCAGTCGTTCAGACTTGACGTCTTGCAGACGATTCCTCAATGCGTCCGAAGACAACGGAGAGCTCAGACCAGCCGATAGTCCGGCCATTCTATATGTGGTTTGAGATCTAGGGTTAGGATTAGGCTTTGTTTTTGGTCGCACAGACGGCTCGGCGGTTGTAAGCCCTGAGTCCTCGTCGACCTCTTCTACTGTTGCCAACACTTCATAGTATTGATTGTTATAGTCGTTAAGACTTGACTCCAATTGATTGCTTGGCCTCTCATTATTGACCACTGAATGGTCATAACCTTCGGCCGCGGCTTCGGTTGACTGACTGGAGTGAAAGTAATTCAAAAAGACGTCGGAAGAGAAGAAATTAATATAAATCGATGCCTTCAGCTGTTCCTCCACTTCCCGTTGGGCGCAGTCAAACATACAGCTGTCAAACATTAACTCATTGTTGGGATCAGTAGTTCCGGCGTTGAACTCATCCTTCAAACGCTGTCTCACTTCGTCTGATAATACAATCACTTTTGACTTAAAGATATAATTCCTGAAAATGGCTTTCCTTAGGGACACAAACACCCGGTCTTTGAACTCATAGGTTCTGAATCCATGGACTGCGAACCAGAAGTCAAGTAAATCTACCAAACCTTCCCTTAAGAGGTATTCCCTGAACAGTTGGACGCCTTCGTCGTCGTAAATAAGATAATCAAAGTCTTGAGCCCAACGCTCGTGCGGTGGTGTGTCGTAGGCCTCATCGAAATGAGGGGTCAGTTGTTCTGAACCGCAGGGCGTTCTGTCCATCACTGCATCGGCCGATGGATTGTTGTTTATATTATTACTACGAGTGCTCGACAACTGATCGCCGTTTGGGACATGTCTTTGATGTGATGATTGTTCACTACTTCTGGAGGACCTATGACTGGACTGGGAGTTGGTTTGAGGTTTGGTTGGGTTTTGTCTTACAGTGCCTTCACTTCTCTCTACAAATAAAATCAATTAAACAAATGTTATAAACGTTTAAATCATTCAAAACTAAAGTCAAATGTCTATCCAAAGGGACAGAGACTCTGAAACTAACGGTGCGTTTTGGCTAAACACCACTAAAACACTAATTAAGACTGCATTTCATCAAAAGATATATTGAAATGAAAACCAAAACTGATATTCAATTCAATTGTGTTTTCATATCAATTGAGATATCATTCAATGAATAATACTTTTTATCAATAGTTTTGTTCACAAAAAGTGATATTCAATACAAAAAAACACTGAAATTAATGCTTAAATACCTTTAAAACCATTACTTCTGTTGTTATTGTTATTAAAATTGCTTTTAATTGCATTGAAATTACTGTTAATTTGATTGCAATTACTATTGACTCGCAATTGAGTGCTATTTCTCTCCATTGCTGTGATTTTCAAACAGATTTCAAATCCAAAGGGTTTTGTAAAACAATAAATGAATGAATGGTTTAAAACGTCAAATGATTTGTGAATTACAAACAAAACACTAAAAAATCATTTGATTTGTGAAAACAAAACACAAAAACAATAAATAAAAACATATTTTCTTTTGTAAACAAATGATTGAATGCTTTCTGAAGTAAATCATTGCAAACATTGACAACAAAAACACATTTCAAACACAAATGTCACCAAAAATAATGAAAATTATATCAAAAGTGAAAACAATTTTTAAGATTTTGTTTGTCTTTTAAATGAAAAACATTTTCTTTGCTTTCATTTGGTTTTGATTTGAAAACAAAACTAAACAACAAATGAAATGATAAAACAATTCAATCATTCATTCATTGATTCACTCCTTTGTCAGCCATTTGTCTGCCGTTCAGTCCATTCACTGCTGAAGACGTTTTTGGTTTCAATACCTGTGAAGATCACGTGATTTATGTTAAGACGCTTTGGAAGACAAAACTTTTCTCATTTGACAACAAGTCTTCACATTTTGGGTTCAAAACAAATATTTCGTTCATATATTACGTCCAAACGAACCGTCAGTTTGTGTTGAAGTACTCATTAAGGGGTTTAAAGGTTTATACTTTTAATTACGTTATTTATATATTGGTTTTGTTTAGCGATTGTAAAACCACTTATCTGTTAGCTTTGAGTGCGTAATAGTTAACTGGTTTTTAGTGTAAGGCAGTGGAAGCCAATCAGAAGCGAGTATTGTTTGCAATGTATTTGAAGTGTTTTTATGATTGAATCGAATCGACAGACGATTGAAGTGTTTATTCAGTCTTTCAATTGATTTGTGTTTTCGTTGTGTTGTTTGCAATCAAACCATGAATTCATCGCAAAGTGAAGTAAAAATTGATTTCATTTTGAAAAACAATTTGAAAAACATTTGTCATTAAAAACCATTTGTTTAGAAACCGATGTCCGAAGAGAACGGATCGCCGAAAGTGTGGACAGAACTCACTTCAGCGCCGAAAGACTTAAACGATGTCTCAAACGATGTCTTAAACGACGACTCAATGACTGAATGGGATTCAACACAAGACATGACTCAACCATTGGGTGCCGAGCCGTCTGAGCCACCGGTGCTTCATCTCCACTGTCTGGAGTCGGGCGACGGCACCGACTACTCAGTGATGGCTGTAGTGAACGCCGAACGCACACAAAGACCTTACTGTCCGTCACATGAGTCCCGACAACTGCATAACCATAAGGAACGGCTCCGTCGGTCGCGTATGAAGTGCTCGTGCGATGCGTTGAGGGCTTTAGTGCCCGGCCTTAACGACAAGACAGATAAGGCCACAGTTCTCGAGCACACCGTTAACTTCCTTTTCCATCTCTCCAAATGCCCGGGCGTTAAGTGTGACGTATGTATAGCACCGGCAGATAAACAGTTCTCTTCTATTGCTTTGTCTTTTAGGACTATTTGCCGATAACTCCGCCCCCGATGTCCGCAAAACTGCTTGAGTTATACCCGACTCTAATGACCGGTGAATACCGTTATTACGAAGCGATGCCAAACCCGAACCCAGAGTTGGATCCAAACGATAGTCATATCATTGAAGTCCATGAATCCAATGGCACTCAATATGTGACCACTTCTGACGGCTATCAGTATATGATTGTCGACAGCTCTGGCGATCAGCCACAGGAGATGACTGCCATTGAGGGCACCGACGCCTCAAATATGCAATTTGTGGACTCAAATGATGGCAATCAGTGTCCGACTGAACAGCAAATGGCTGTCGATATGATTAAAGGTAAAGTGAATGGACAGTCGTTTGATGAGTGCAATAGATGTGTGGAAAGGGTTATCAATCTGTTGGACGACAATAAGGAAAACATTGATCCAAACTGTGTTAAACCTGAACCGAAACGAAGGGGTCGTAAACCAAAGCATAGACTACTGTCTGAGATGTTTGACGACAACAGCAACAGAGCACCGGTAGTGGACGTGCCGTCGACGGTGAGCACAGGTGTCAAGAAACGAAAGTACAAAAAGCGTAAACCGAAAGCCATTTAAGCTTTGAATGAGTTTTTGATGTTTTTAATTGAATTTTAATTTATTTTTCGTTTGTTTTTAATATTTATTATTATTTTTGAAATATTTTTTTCATTTGTTTTTGAATTTCATTTTTATTTCACTTTTAATTGAAATCTATTTTTTGTTTACAGTTTTAAATGAATTTATATTTTCTGTTGTTTTTTAGGATTTTTTAATTCTTTTCAAACTATTTATACATTTTTTGCACTTTTGTTGAAACGAATAAACAATTTATGAGTAAAATCTCAATTCATTTGTTTTGCACCCACTGTTTAACCCGAACCCATGACTAGTGTTTAGTTAACTTCTCTCTGCTTTCGGGCAAAGGAGAGGAATATCTGTTCTAAAGTGGTTTGTCCTATAGAGTAGTCTTCAATACCTATCCTATCCTTAGACCTCTCTATTCGGCCGAATATCTCACTCCACTTCAGGCTCTCATCACTAATACTATACTCCAAGAGGTTGTTGTGAATGGCTTTCAGTTTAGAAGAGGGAAAGGCTTTTGTCATAAACTCCTTCACATCTGATATGTTATTTGTTTTAATGAATTCAGACGTCTGTCTATTGATTAGGATTTTCTGAACCCCGGCGTCAGAACTGCTTCGCCTTTTATTCGAGTCTTTGGACAGTTGACGAGACAGTTGTCTTGACACCTGGCGACCCAACTGTCCCTCTTGTGCACCACTGTTGGACACTTTGATGTGAACAGTATATCCTTTGCCGAACTTGTTCTTCAGCTGTTGAGGACTACCGATGCAACATATCCTCCCGTTTACCATAATTATGAGTCGATTGCACAGCGCCTCACATTCTTCCATGGAATGGGAGGTCAATACTATGGAAGTGCCTTCCGATAGCTTCTTGGTTAAGGCGTCCCAAAGGCATCGGCGGGCGACCGGATCCACACCCGTTGTGGGCTCATCCAGGAAGGAGACGGAAGGACTACCCAGTAATGCCTTTCCATAAAAGAGAGTTTAATATTAACGTAAAATTGATTGCCTTTAGAGACAATACATACCACAGCTGTACTCAACTTGCGTTTAGTGCCGCCGCTGTACTTCCCGACCAGTTTGTCGATATGCATATCAAAGTACAATAGTCTACTGATTCGGTCGATACGCACCGGTATTTCAATCTCTTTAATGCCTCTCAATCTACTAAACAGAGTGAGTGTCTCCCTTCCAGTCAACTGATCCAACAGTCCGTCAAACTGTGGACAATAGCCGATCTGTCTTTGGACAGTCTGTATACTCTTCTTAACACTGAATCCATTGACATATATGTCTCCACTAGTGATGGGCTCATCGCCGGTAATCATCTTAAAAGTGGTTGTTTTACCGGCGCCGTTGATACCCAACAGACCAAAGCACTCGCCTTTGCGCACACCATATGAGATGTGGTCGACGGCGCAGAACGTGCCGTAAGTTTTGGTCAAATCTCTAATCATTAAAGCATTGGTATCCAAGAGTTGATTGAAATTAGTGTCTCTTAAGCGCTTGGATTCGAGGATCACGTCTTCGTCCAGTGTTTCCATCAGATGTGTGTCATTGAAGTCGTTGTCAATCGATGTCTTCGTGTCCTTTGATCTCAGATTAGTTATAAAGTATTTAATATTTCTGAAGGCATGGCATTCAATCAGTATAATCAGCAGCCAATAGCCCACTCCCTGAACGCACAGCAAAATTAATATCATTCCGATACCAGGCTTATCTAAGCTCAGGTAGTCTTCCTCCCAGGGATAGCAGTTGTCGTCACAGAGCTCTACAAAACATATTAAAAATCAAAAATGAATTTAATTTAAGTGAAAATCATTTCAAACAACTATTGACTGACTTTTGCAACAGATTTTAATGCCCGCAAACATTGGACTATGGATATCGAGGGTCAGATTTGTCATCTTCTGCACAACTGTCAGATATTGAGGGTTCTCAATGAACCGGCAGATCTGTTGGACCGTCACATTTTGCTTGATGGCAGAGATCTCTATCTTCTCGTCTGAATTGCAGATTTGGTTTCCGATGTAATTGTTGTACAAATTATATAGACTTCGACCCAAAGAATAGTTCGGAAGAAATAGACTGAAGATTTGGTCCAATATTTTGCTTATGCTCTCTATGTTAAGGGAAGGCACTTCTGTGATCACCACTGCTATGAAGGCACCGATACCTATGATTACGTTGAACAGACAGATGCGGACATATGCTGTCGAGGGTACGTCAAACAGGAATGACATAAAGTAGACGAATGGCAACATTCCTATGCCGTGAATGAAGAACACGAGGAATAGACGACCCTGTTGGTCAGCACCTGCCAGTGCTTCCTCATTGAACAGGTTGTAACATAGCATAACCAAAAAACAAGGAATGATATAAGTGATGAAATCGATTATATAGGATGTGATCCAAAAGACATACAACTTTACGCCACAAACCCTCTGCAAGTGCTTCCCTTTAATCGACTGCTCCCTCACCAACAGCACTGAAAAACTGGCGGAAAGGAAAGCCATTGCAAACATCAGACTCTGAGCCAATTGAAACTGGGATTGAGATCTATATCGGGTTACCATCAGAATATCATCGGGTGTTCGCGGCAGCGGATGATTACTGACATCGAGTTCGTAAGCACTGTTGTTTAAGACATAACCCATGATTGCGGAGTCGATGTACTTCAATGAGATGGCCGGGGAGTGAAACGCCTGGTTGTTAAACAGTGCTGTCGCTGTTTTCTGTTTTGATGAATCGTTCCGGTGCTCAAAAATAGCACCAATAGGTCGGTGGAGGTTATAGTAAGACAAGTCATCTTTGGCACAGTCGCTCAAATAATTTATTGCATCGGCGGTCAGGTTATCACTGACTGGGAGCTGGGGTTCTATACGATTGGCACCGGTTATCAAATGTCCATAAAATGTTGACAACTCTTGTGTCATGTTGTGCTGGAAAGACGGTATTTTCGTTCCCTTGAACTTGTGTAAATCCAAGTTAAGTAGTGGTGAGTCTGAGGGACTGGGCGTTGATCTCATGACCAAAATGCCGGAAACGGTAAAAAACAAGGGAAGTAATAATTGGGCTAAAGTGAGGAAAGGGTTGCGATAACTGTACAACACTTTCTTAATAATGAGTCCATAGAACTGTTGGACTAATAGTTTGATTCCAGTGTTTCTTATTTTATAATCCAATTCCCCATCGGTTTTGTCGATCGGAATCATTGAGTGACTGTCAGTGCCATTGATTTTCTGGCTTTCATTGATAGCTTTGATGCCTTCCTCTGCATATTCGCCGACCCTTTCATACAAATGTACTTAAAATTAGTTTTCAATGAAATATTTGATTAATTTATTGATTACTTGAGGAAAACCTCTTCCATAGTAGTGATGGAAGCGCCGTAACTATCAATCCCTAACTCATGCTCTTTGTTCTCTATGTCAGCAAAAAGTGCTTCAAATCGAGAGCTCTCTTCATTTGGTAAACTGTATGAGAGTTCAGTGCCGGCACCGGTATCCAACTTAGCTCTAGGGATATGTGATTTAATCAATTCAGTAATTTGTGTGATATCTGTCTTCTCATTGGTTTTAGTGATTGTCAGGTGATATCCGGCCCCATATTTCTTCTTTAGGAAAAGTGGTGAACCACAGCACTGAAGCTTTCCGTTGGCCATAATGGCTATCCTATCGCCTAAAACCTTATATCAAAAATTGAATGCATTTACAGTTTTGAGTCAAATTCAAAGCACAGGTAGTCTTACGTCCGCCTCTTCCATGAAATGTGTGGACAAAAGTATACTTCGATTTTCTTTCATCTCCAGAAGTAAGTCCCAAATGAAACGACGGGCCGAGACATCCATACCAGAGGTTGGTTCGTCCAGAATGACAATCTTTGAGCCACCTATCAGTGCCATCCCTACTGATAGCTTCCTCTTCATACCCCCCGATAGTGTGCGCGACTGTGCCTTACGTTTGTCTTCGAGTGCCAACAACTCAATCATATTAGTTATCTCTTCCTCAACCACTTGAGGATCGGTAACATTCTTGAGCTGACAGTAAAACTTCAAGTGCTCTTCAACTGTCAACTCATCAAAGAGTACATCGAATTGAGGACATATCCCAAGACTCGAGCGAATACTTTCAATATTGTGTTTGATGTCAAACCCATTGACTATTGCTGTGCCACTGGAAGCGGGGAAAAGACCCGTCAGTATTGACATCGTTGTTGTCTTTCCTAACAATATGTCATAAATTTAATTCATATTTCAGTTAAAAAGTGATCTCTCGTTATAATACCGGCGCCGTTATGACCCAACAGTGCAGTTATTTGACCGGAATATGTGTTTAAGTTAAGATTATTGACGGCATAGGTATCTCCGCCGTCAAACGTCTTGCACAGGCCTTTAATTTGAATGCCTTTATCCATATCTTTGGGCTCTTTTTCAAAGTAAGTTGAATTTGTCTTAACATTCATATCTATCTGATCTCTTGGGTGCAAATCAAACCCTGGATTATCAACACCTGACAAATCATCGCTGCTTTCGCCACACCAGTAGGTCTTTGTGAATGGGAAGTACCATTTCAATGGTATACCGTATTCACCCGGGAATACAGACGACACATACCAAGTGATGAGTAGATATATAAATGAGTCGATAATAAACATTAGCAAAACGTTAGCAATGGTTAGAGTGTCGTCAGGAGAGGCCGTGTGATAAAGGTTTGACCATTGGATGCCAACATTGTTTCCCTCCCACATGGACAGGACGGTCGCACCGAAGGCCATATTAGTGTTGTGCAAAAGACCCAGAGATAACTTAAAGCCTAAAGACATGTCACTTTAGTATTGAATAATAAAAATTTGATTAATTTTTCGAGAAAACAATTATTCAATGGTTTGTTATTACAGATATGTCTGAACCGTCGAGAAGTAGGGGAAGAATGTGACAAAGAATATAACACCACTTCCAACGCCAGCGACGTTTGCCTTAAGAATAGTTAAGCAATAAATAACTTAATTATCAAAAAAGTGATAAATTATTGAATCGTTTAATACCTTTGAGAATATAGTGCTTAACATAAAACTGAAACAAATGGTTGCGATTGAGTAAAGAAGGAAAAATATGAAGACTAGGAAACCATCACTTTTGTTGAGAATACCGACGCCGTCCACTAACTTCACACAAAGTATTGTCGTTATTATAGCCACTGTTATGGTCAGCCATATGAATGACTTGAGAAACCACGCAAACCAATGCATCCAATCCTTAAGTCCCATCATTTTCATCGACTCTTTTAGTCGTTTCTCTTTCTCCAGAACCAGATTCTTGGTCTGATTGACGGCCGGGTATATGAAACTAAACATTAGTATTATTGGGAACATGAATTGAAGTGCAATAAGAAAGCCGTCGTCAATGTAGGGCGGGTATGGAAATCGTAAGCCAAGTACTTCAAACTCATCTAAAGGTTGGTTTAATGTGAGGTTTTTTACGGTGACCTTCAGTGCTGACATTGACACCAAGTGCTGGATCATAAGGAAACCCTCCTCATAATACCCGGGTTTTCCTCCTCCGTTCGAGTACTTAGTACGGGGGCCAGGGAGTGAAAAGGGGGGAAATGTGAACTGGGTGTTCCATGATTTGAGAACCTCATCTTGGTGCGGTGGGGAACTTTTAAACCTTATCTTATACTCCAATTTATTATTCAAGTTTCCGTTTGTATTAAAAATGATAGCACAAAGTAGTGTAGCATTTGGTGGAAGGTTGTTTTTTGATTGATAATTGTGGACCAGTTCCTCCTCACTAATGAATCCCTGCTCTGAATTGATTGAAATTTGTTTAAAGTGTTCACAAATAAAAATTTATTTTAAACTCATTTAACTAAAATCTTGGAGTAATTCTTGAGAACTCCAATAAACAAGGTAATATAAAACAACATTATACCTGCAAAATCAATGTTCCTCTCGATAAAGGATTGGTGAGATTTAAGTGAATCAATCATTTCATCGATTATTGTTTGATATTTTGTATCATTGTTTGGCGACCACTGAATCATATAAGTGTTGATATCAGGGAATGTGATGTTTGGCACATGTATTATATCAAAAGTCTCGTATTCCGTGACGTTTGGGTGGTTTTCGGACTTCACCTCAATCCTGATCATTGCAATCATTGCCACAAAAATACACGGCACCAGTATCTCTACAACTGTCACCCAGGGATGTCTCAGTTGTAAAAGAAAGTTTTTCCACATAAGAAGCCTTAAGTGTCGAAAAGCACTCATTTTTTTGCCCAGAATTTGAGACACAATTCAATAAAAACAAGAATTTATTTATAATTATAATATTTGAATAAATTATAAACACTTTATCAAAGAATTAATTTCTATTCTTATAATCATCTTGATCACTTTCTTTTAATAAAACAATTCTGAACAAATTTGTTCATTACCAAAATTGACTAATCAAAGTGAAAGCACACTTAGAATAGAGGATTGAATACCAATTTTATAAAACAATAAATTAAATGTTAAACTAATCTAATCTCTAATCTGTTGTCTATAGTGACAGGTCTTATGAGTTATTATGTTATAGACATTGCAATCAATTAATTGAAATTGATTTTGCATTTTCAGTTTGAAACCACACTATGAGAAACCAGAGTTGTAAAGGATTACAGCACCTGAAGGTATGTGCTATTACATCATCAGCTCTTTAGTAACATTGAAAGTTGATATTTGGTTTAAAGTCATAAACATATTTATATTCAGTAAAACAAAACAATTATCACTTTTTATCACATCTTTTAATGAAAATCAATTTCACTTATCATTTATCACTAATAATTAAAAAGTACTACAAATTCAGTATATTTTTAGTGACAAAACTGTATATTCAGGGCCATTGTATCCACTAGTATTTACAAATATTGATAGTTTAAGAATTAATAAGACCATGCTCTATTGTTGCATTAAATTGTATCAATGTATTGTGTTTTATGCAAACATTAGTTATATTTTATATTTAAGTGAATTGTAGACCAAATTAATTGCATTGAATGACTAACAAGTGTTTTGTGTCAATTCAAAGGGTGTTTATTTGAATCAATTTGGATGTAATGAAAACAAATTAAATCATTTGGTTTGGATGTTCAAGATACTATTATAAATGAATTTTAACTGTATTGAAAGTAAATGATTCAGAACCAATAAAAAAATTCTGTCTATTATTTCAATTTTAATTAAGTTTAATAAATATTTGGTTTCCATATCAATATTGATATGAATATTGATAACCAAATAATTATTCTGATTTTTATTATATTGATATTACATAAAATGTCAATCAATTTGATTGAATCAAACAATTTTAATAAATACAGTAATAACTTAGATATTTGTTCATGTTCACTTATATTCACAACAACCAATTCATTCACTATTGATATAATATCAATTGATTGTATAAATAATATTTTAAAACAATAGACCAATAAATTACCTGCATGCTTTTTATAATTATGATTATGATAAATTACCTTTGTCGCTTAACAATAAAATAATTTAACTAATATTTTAATAAACGTTTTGAAATATCTATAATAAAATGCTTAGAAATTTATTTATTGTATAAAATGTCTGTTTTTATTATTTATTTATATCCGGATTGAAAGTAAATTTTTGAAACTTGATAACTAGTTTTGACATTTACAAATGTGTCCTTGCATATTTCATTATCATTTACTTAACACCCCTTTAGACTTCAATCGTTAATACTTTTATCATTTATTTATTTAATTTATTGATTACTTTTATAATTCAAATCGTTTTTAGTCTTTTGTCTAATAAATTAAGTTTTGATACAAATAATTGATAATAAGTTTTGATATGAAATCTATTTTTATTATCCTTTTGTGGCGAAAGGTTTTTGTCGTCTTTTGGTTGCGATGTTGTAATCAATTTGCAGTGAATTCAATACAAATGAGACGATATCTGTATATTCTTCGATCTGCAATAATAAGGGGGTATTTTAGATGGATTTTAGGGATATTTTGAATCAAAAATCAATTTGTAACTAAATTAACTTCCTTACCCATTTTGCTATCGGTTTTCCAGAGCCGTGTCCAGAGTTGGTGTCGATTCTTATCATTAGTGGAGTGTCGGGTAGTTTAGCCCCCAATGCATACTGTAATTGAGCGATGTATTTGTGTGAGTGCGCCGGCACTACCCTGTCGTCGTGATCCGCTGTAATGACAGACAATTAATGATTTTAATCTCAACATTGAATTTTGTACTAAAATACCGGTTAACACAAGCATTGGTGGATATTGTGTGGCACTCTCTGGCACTGAATGTAAGGGTGAATATCTGTGGTATTTGATAAGCATGGTTAATATTTTGATTTTACTTTGCAATACAATACTTGTAAATATATTCAAACTCAGTTTGGTTGCCCTGGGGGTCGCCATACTCTTCCTTCCAGGCATAACCAATG
>JAQGAT010000856.1:0-21762 GCA_034687845.1 Pantelozetes paolii
GAGAAGAACGGGTTTCCTGTGTATACCCAACCCATCGGCAAATTGCCGAATGGAGTCCGGGGTGAAGCAGCCTATCAGCGGTTGTGGAGGTTATGCGGTGCCAATGAAACGGTGCCTATGATTGTAGTGTTGGACTATAGTATCACTAGATATCCGAATAAATCGAGGATTTATTACACAATCTATTACACGGGTAACAACTCCTGGTCCACAGAAACAACAGACAGCACAGTCGACCAATTGATTTCCATTATACCCACTGAAAGACTGAGAAGTTTGGACGCAGTTATCAATTTCAGTCCAACCCTTGACAACGAATTTCGTGACGAAAACCTCATTGTCTTCACTACTTATGAGAATAGGACTCAATATTACCAAGAAATGCAATTCCACTTTTGTGGCAAAGATGGCAAAGGATCAGGTCATGTCACGAGTGCACCTAATCCTATGAAGGATTGGTTGTGGCCAATGAGCAAATCGATGGACGCAGCGATGGCTTACTATCCCAAACCTAACGAAAAGGGTGGCAATGAATCCATCGTTAGTATACTTGAGGGCAATAATCACTACATATTCACTGTTCCCGTATATTCTCCCAACAATTTAGTCATTGTATTGATATTTGAATGTATTTTATGTTTTATTAAATCTATTTTTCAATTTTCAGGGTCCACTCAAGTATACAAATTTGAATACAGAGGACTACTCATCCATTTTAGGCTGTGTTAAGGGATCCACACCAGTGTCAGTGTCCACCACTAGCAGTGTAGACCCAAATGCTGATACAAATGGTGAACAAACCACTGCAACGTCTGGGCCGTCAGAAAAGGGGTCCAATTGGTGGATAATTATTGTCATAATTGTTATCATTTTGATATTAATTGCAATCATTTTCTTAATCTTTTGTTTAAAGCAAAGCAAAAGTATATTTGATTTAAAAGTTTCACATATTTTCACTGAAATTATAATTTTATTTTAATAAACAGATGAACCAAACGCTACGGAAGAGCCAAAACCCGAGTCAACTCCAGAGGCTACTCCAACATCAGCAGCACCGGAAGCTAACCCTACGCCGAAAAGTAGTACTTCTGTTGAAGGCCGCAAACACGCGGACACAACGAGAAGTAAAATCTAAGAAACTCTCAAAAATTGTGTTTCAATTTGTATTTGAATTTGTTTTTTATTTATTTATTCATTGATTTGTTATTTATTTCAAATTCTCTTTCATTTGATTTTCTATTCATTTTGTTTTCATTTCAATATATTTTTTATTTTTCAAAACCTTTTTTATGTTTTATTTATTAGTATTGATGTCAAGTAAAGGGGGTTTTATTTTATTTATTTTATTTTCATTCAATTTGTATGTATTTTCTTATGAATACCTGTGCTCTTATTAATTGGGTTATTGTTATACAATTGTCGCACAAATAAAATATCTGAATTCAAAAACCAATGTTTTTAGTGTTAAAGCATTGATAAAGTTATTCAATAATTATTAATCAAAAGATATTCAGATATTGTGATACAAAACGTTTCACTCTTTTTATATTCAAATTGAAAATAGTTTTATTACAAATATTTTTAAAAATATAACAAAACAATGAAATGATAAAAGTATCCGATTCTGAGAGCACTGGGAGTGAAGAATATTTACTTCGCTTTTGTAGGTTCTGTGGATTTGTTTTGGGGAAAAGTAGATGATTGGCCTAAATATTGATCAATATTTGGTAAATATATCAATATTTCAAATGATTTCATACTATATTTGGCTTTGATTGTCCTGGCTTTGGACACAGTTGAGTCCTCAGATGAAGACTCCACTGAAATGTGATTTGAGTTTAAAATATTGATAGTTTGAGTGAAATATGTTTAAAGAATATTACTATTATGTGTTGTTATAGTTGTTCTGCTCACTATTGAGGGTCCTTTATATATGAGATAATTATGATTAATGAAAATGAATATCAATTAAAATATCAGTGAATGAATGAAAACCTCTTTCTCTCCTATTTTTATAATTATTGTAAACAATGCCTACAATTATAGCAATCATTGAAAGAGTGATTATTATTACAATGAAAGTCCAAACAATTCCTGATATTTTGTAATCTTTAGTCGGAAAACAATTTCTCTCAAATGGTATCATATTTTGCGATGATTTGCACTAAAAATACAAAATTATTAAAAAATAATTGAAAGCAAAGAATACCTGTTGTGAAAGGGATTGGCCTTCAGCTATGAAACAATACATCGGACGTCCACTGATGTTAAACCACAAGAGATGTCCTTTCAGTTGATCATTGATTTTGTAGTCAACTATTCCTTCCAATTGTTTGAGAAGTAATCCATTCATTGGTTTCTTCAGGAACTCTGGAATACAATCCTTGCAATCGGTTTTATCAATAATTTCGACCACGAGTCCATCCTGGATAAGGTCAATGAACGCGAGTTTATAAAACCATAAATTTTCGTCAGTTTTACTCAAAATTAATGCATAATTAAAGGGAACTTTGGTTTTTGGATTAAAGACAACGATATTAGTCTCAAATCCTTTATTAGTTTTTGAATCACTGAAACCATGAACTGTTCTGCAAAAGGTCTTAATCCCTGTCTCTCCAGATGTCTGGGAATTAAATATATTATGATTTGAATTGAGATTTAGTTTTTATTACCAATGGTTTGACATTACATTTGGAGATAACTTTCTTTGTTCCCCAAATTGAATAAAAAGATATAAAGACATCAAACTCTTGGATATAGTTGTTCTCATTGTGTGTCACATCACTGGACGGATAAGACTCCACATAAGGGCCATAAAGACCACTCATTATACTAAACTCCCATTCATTTCCTTTTGTGTAAAAAAGATATTTTCCCACAAAATCGTTGTTTTTTAGTTCCCATAAGTGTTTGATCTTTAGTCCATTATAACTACCATTCGTTTGAATCAAATCACAGATTGTCTCACATTTAGTCCAATGAATGGATAAAACAATTACAAGAATTGAAATCATTTTCAAACACTTATTGAATGAAAGAATTGATATTTTGTTGAATAAATCTATTCTCAAATGAATGTGAAATGAAATCAATGAATGAAATGATTGACAAAAAAATCAAAACCTTTTCTCAAATATTCTTCAAAACCAATAAATGAATGAATTTTTGGTCAAAATATTCGTTAAAATTCAAAACAAATATAAATTCTATTGAAAACTAATCTCGAGATTAAGTATTGTTTCCTTTCAATGGTTTAATGGTTTTTCAATATTCAAAAAACTTTTCAATCAATTCCTTAACCATTGTATCAAATATTAAAGCAATAATTATTAATCTAATCTTATGTAATATTGATTAAGGTTTTTGTGGACAACAATGTCATTTTAAGTGTCATTTTCAGTGCACGCGCTTTGAAATCAATTATAATTCATATGTTGTGAATGTGTTTTAGTTTTTCAATACAGTTTGGGTTAAGCTAAGGGAAGAGCGCTAGCGGGCAGGTGAGTTAGGAGGGGGCCGGGTAGATAGAGAGGGCGGGTAAGACAAGGACTAAGTGTCTGTACGCGGGAATCTGGCCCAGTATTAAATATCAATATTTTAAAACAATTTATTTTTTATTATTTAATGAAAATCTATTTTAATATTTTATATCATTTAAAACCAATGTTAATGTCGTTTAAACTTATTTTCCTTTGATATCAATTGACGTCAGCTTTTCCTGCAAATGATTTTTCATATCAATTAACAAAATATAAATCAATTTTTAAACACTAATACTTAAATCAGTTTTGTTTTCACTGATTTGCTCTCATCTGCAGGTTTTTCGCTGTCTTTGCTATGATCTACTCGTTTTATACTATCTTTCTTATGAACACCTGTAGTATTAGTATCACCTGTCTCTGTGTTCAGCATATTTTGTTCATTATCTGAGACTAAACTTTTGAATTTTTTAAACTCTGTAAGACATTCAACGGTTTAAATCAAATTTCAATACAAACGATAACTCACTTAACACTTCATTAGAGAGTTGGACCTCTTTTTGATCACTGACTTTACTCTTGGCATTGCTGGAGACACTCTGTGTATCATCCTGATCCAGCTCATTATCCTCAATGGGCTCTAATGTTTGAATTTATATCTATATTATAAAAACTCATATAATTTAATGTGAAACTCATTACTTGTATATTGTCTTCGATGACAAATCAGGGCATAAACACCGATAGCAACACCAAGAGATGCAAATACAACTATAATAAGATAATGCCACCACTGTAGGAGTGCCCTATCACAGTTTATGAGGACAGTTAGCTTATCATTGAGGCACTGGACAATTAATAGTTTTATGTAAAAACATTAAAATCTAAACAAAGATTTGTATACTTTTTGATTAACATCTGTAAGAATACAATAAATTATTGATTTCATCTTTTTGAAGAGGTATATAAGTGACACCCTTCCCGGGTAAGTTTCATTGATAAATGCCATTAACTCCAGGGTGATTTCATCGCTATCACTATTGTGTTGCCAATCACTTATCTCTGATGTCTGTTCAGTGTTTTCAAATTTGTAGACATTTATTGTCTGCCATTTGCTATCATTTTTAATTAAAAATGTAACAAAATCTCGTCCAGATGTGGTCAAAATTAACCCTGATGATGCTTTACTGATTTGTTCAGGAGTAACACTGCTATTAATATGCATATCAGTACAGGTTTTAGACGTAAAATCAAGTGATTTCCAAATGACTTCTTTTCCCTTTGATTAATAAGAGTTTAAAAAACTTTATGAATGTTTGTTATATTTTTGAAATATTTAACAGACCTTTAAGAACCCAGTTGTGGATTGACTAGTGTTTTTATCCCAGGTGCTAAATACTGAGCTATAATTGTGTTCACGTTTAGAGCCTCTAAAACAATCCAAACTATGACTCTTTTCTGTCTCTAATTTCAACATTAATTCAAATGCCTTATCATTTATGTATTCATTTAATAACCAATACTTGTGGCCAATGATGAGTAGATGAATGATACGATCCCTGAGCTGATAGTCATAACTATAATCAATATCATATTTATTATTTTTGAATTCATCGCAAAAGTCATTGCATTTAACACTTTTGCAAAACGTTATCAAAACTAATATCACTTTGAATTTAAAAGTTATGAATTAATCATTGATTTGTTTAAGAAAAATGCTTTTTATACTTAAGAACAACATTCAGGGGCAGAGGTTATGATAATTTCAATGGAAACCACCCTTTGATTAGCAATTATTTTTGTATTTATTTTAAATCTAATCAAAGTTTGAATAAATATTTTGAATTATAATTCAATTTTCAACAATAGTTTTAGTTTTGAAAACATTATCAATAATTAAACAATTGATTGAATAAATTGAACAAAACTTAAATTAATTTCAAACATACATGTAATGTAAAATTATTTTTTATACCAGTGCTCTTTTGACCACCAGTACTGTAATGGAAAGGGTGGTACAAGTGATACAAAATGAAATATCATGCAGATTTAGTACTAAATCATTTGTAATAAAGTTTTTAAATAAACTGATTCTAAGATTCCTAATTATTCTCCAATACCACCTGAATTGAAATTGAACCTGACACGCTTTATTGCGCACTTGAATTGAGCGTTCATTTAAACCTTTATATAAAATCAATGACAAAATGATTTCCATATCTTATAATCAATTTCAATATTAAACACAATTCAGTGATAGTTTCGAGTGATTCTTGACTTAACCTTACCGTCCGATTGAGGTTAAGAACTATTCCGCTTAAGACTAATGTATTGTATTATTGATATAATAGCAGCTCTTCGCGCACCGATAGGTTCTGCTGACAATGCATTGGTTTGTTTGATCTCTTTTCACTTATTGTTTGCACCGACACTATTAAAAGTGTCATTTCCTTTAACATTAGAGAAAACAATAGAGAAAAGTAATAAAAAGCAAAAATATTAAGCATTTGTTTCGCCAAAAGTCGTATCAATAGTGTTGAGAAGTAAAGGTATTTAAAAGACATATCGATAGCGAATCCCAAACTCTAAGCCATAGTTATTGTGTCAGACATTAGGTATATATTTATGATTTAAAATGTGAACTGAATTTTTAAAACAGCATTAGTTTTATGTGAATTTCAATTGAGTATTGAAATCCGTTTTGTTTTAACTCTCGTAAAGAAATAGCAATTTATTTCTAAATTCAGACAAACATTTCGTTTGGATCTGAAAATAGTTTTGTATTTTCAGACATGATTTGAATATTCATAAAAGAGTTTTTACATTATTTTTGATAACATATTTGTCAATGAATTTTGAATTTCTATTGAATTCAATCACAACATGTTTTAAAAGGATTTTATGCCTTAATTTGATACAAAACTATTGAAAATAAAAAAATAAGTCTTTGATTTCAATAACAAATATAATATACCTTTTATCTACCCTTCCTCTCTTTGATGTTATTACTGTCAGTATTTCAAAAGATGAGATTATTTTAAATCTAATTTTTGTATTTTCTTTGAAAATATATTTTCAAAATATTAGTGAAAGACTGAAAACACATAATCTGTTTATAAAATTAATTACACTTTTTGTTATTCTCTCCCAAAAAACAACACAAAACCCCTCTTTTGAATTGAAATTGAGATGAAAACAGATTTAAATCTAATTGTAAATTGTATTGAAAGCTAAAATAAAATAAGCCGGAACATATGCCTTCAATGAAACCCTTCGTAACTCAACTTTTAAATTATAATTAATGAAAGCATACAACAAAAAGGGGAAAAAGGAGACAAAAGGGGGACAAAAATTGTATTTTTTCTCATTATTAATTGGATGTTCTTGTTGTCAATACGCCTACGGGTATCCAAATAAAAATAAATTTAATGTAATTTCAGATATTATTTGAAATATTATTAGATATTTACTCATTGAAGAGAATAAAGGACTTTATATACACCCTATAATTGATAGTAAATAACCCTGTATTTTGAGTATCTTGGAGTGAAATCCTTAATGTTAGTGTAGTTAAAGGTTTTTGAGTGGATTTAATTGAGTAATAGAGACGACAATCAAATATAGGTCTGAAAAACAATTACTGATTACTGAAGAAAAACTTTTCGCAAAAACATTGCACAAGAAATTGTGTTTCCTTTTTGCACAACCATTCACTCAATTGATTAAACTCTTCATTCACTAAGTTAGACAACAAAAGGGTTTATCCGTGAAAGGGTTGTTAATGAATTCTGATTCAAAGGGTCACAGGGATTAGATTTAACTTGGTGAGATAACACTACCACTTGGCCTGGTGTTTATGAAATAATGAATTTATTGTCTTAAAATAGTTGTATATTTTATTATAATCTCATCTCTTATTAATACTGAGCCTATAATTAACAACAACTAATAGCGCCGTATATTAAGTGAAACATTGAATTGCTTTTATCGTTAAGTTTCTTATGTTTTTTAGTGAATAAAAACCATGAAATACTTGTCCCTAAGTCTCGTCTGTCATCTAAACTGATCTTTAAATTCAAGTGAAAGTACTTTTTAGTGAATTAATTAATAGTTTAATCTATTTTTTGTATCAAAATATTTGAAGTATTTCTTGTGTTTTGTGCCGTAATTTAAAAATAAAGTGAAAGAAAAGACAAAAACTGTTATAAACTTTGCTTTTATTTACTTAACACTAATAAAAAACAACTTTCCGTCCAAACAAAAGACAAATACATTTACAGAATATTCTTTACTATTCTCTGAAAATAAAACCACTTTTTTCTCATACCTCTCCTTAACATCTTGTGCAACAAAACATTACTGTCTTTTCAGTGATATTACTGTTTAATTGAGTTTAGATTTTGTCTCTAAAAATAATTGTGATTCAAATGTGAGCACTGTTTTTATGGCAACATTTTTTGTTCATTCAATTACAGTATTTTGTGATTCAATTGATTGTTGTTTTTAATGTCATTCACTTCTGACAAAAACAGTTTGATTTGAAAGCAATTAGAGATTGAATAGTGTTTATGGTATGCTTTCATCCCCACTGTCATAATCATTGCTGAATAGCACCTGAATTTCAATTCAGGGAATGAATTGTAAATAAAAGTTATTTTTTCCCATAATATACTATGAAATGAAAAAACACATTAAAAACATGTTTTATTGAATGTATTTTTGACAACATTTACCGCATATAAGAAATTTTAGTTATAATTGAATTCATTATTTACAACAAAATAACTGCAGTTTTGTTGGAAAGAAAAAATCAAAAAATAAAATTTCAATTACTTTTGGAAAGTCTCTCAAAAAATTGAAATATATTTTGAGATTATTTTTCATTTTAAGGCTTTCACTAAGAATTAATGTCTTTTACATTGAAGTTGATTTTGAAATCTCATTGAATTGTTTGCATTACAAGACTTATTTGAAGTTTGTTTTCATTAAACAATTTTGTTTTGTGTTATACTGTATATGAGAAACGAATTGAAAGCTTGACTCAAATAAACATAGGTTTTAATCAATGAAAAATCTTTTCCAACACAAAAAGCATTGAAATGTTTGCAGAATATTAGGTTAAAAATACTTTTTTTTCATTTACTCAATGTTTTCATCAAAAAAGGTTTTGATAAATATTTATCCAATAATTGAATGAAATGAATGAAAGATTTTCAACAGTATTTAAAATATTTTTAAAACAATATAAAACTGAATAAAAGTTTTCTTGAAATGAAAACAAATATTAATTTCAATTGTTTAGTTAAATAGTGAGAAAACACTACTTTATTTAAAACACATAACAAATCAATTGATGAAAAGTTTTCGTTTGGGGGAAAAATGCTTTTAACTGTTATTAAAACATTAATACATTGTTTGCTCAATGATTTCATTTTCATTATTTACTGGACTTGAAGTAAACATTGCAAAAAGGTTTTCAATTAAATTGTGTTTAATTGAAAACTTGATTAAAAATAGTATTTTATAGACACTATTAAAAATAGTAATCAATATATTGTGTGAAAAATATTGTCATTTCTCTGAAAACCTCTGCTTTTATACAATAATTTTAGCGATATTTTAGCGAATCTATCGATAAAATAGGTTTTCATGGATGGGATCAATAGTTTCCATATAATTTTAGTTTTTTGATGTGTTATATAAGCCAGGTATTGTAAGGTTAACCTGGGTTGTTGCAAGATTGATGATTGTGAGAGAATATCTTTCAATGAAATTCAATCAAAATTTCATTTCAAATAAAAAATATTGACTTTCGATACAAACCTCGGGTTTAGTATCAGAATTGGTGTTATTTTAGTCTACAATTGAGTGAACCTATCGGTAAAACATGGCTTTCATTGAGAGAAATACTCTTTTTCTTAATTCAAATAACAAACAACTAATCTATTGATTGAAGAGAAAAATAGTTATATCAAAACCCATCAGAATTGGTCTCAAAGTCCCTTAAAATGAAAAACAAAATAAACATTTGTTTCTATTTTTTAATCTAAAATATAAAAACTCATACAAAGAGAGGGAAAAGGCTTTTAAAACAATTGATTTCCAAAACACAATTGGGACTCAATTTTTCAGGTTTTATATGAAAATACAGTGAATTTTATTATAAAAGTAGTGATTGAAAGGAAAATATATTTTCTTTCATTCAGACTATACTTAAAAATTTATTTTCATTTTAACATTGAATATAATTTGTGAAACAGATATTCTGTATATAAATAATTTTAAAGCCTATTGAATGCACGTGTAGTCAAGCTTTGCAACACCAGGGGCTAAAACATTAATACTTTTCACAATATATTCTCTTTAACTTAAAATGTGTTTTAAACTCCCTTTGAATTATTCAGACAATATATACATAAAGTTTATTAATCAAGATATAATGCTTAGTGAACCTTGCCAGTGACAGTATGATAGAAAATGTAAATAACCTTGAATAAATATGAAATATAATTTACAATATGTGCTTCTTCAGAGGAGATCAATATTATCATGGTTAATGTTATGGCAATTCTAGAATAAATTCAAAATATTTGAGAATAATCGATAGGAAAAGCCTCTTAAGTAAAGCCTATCCATCCATTACCGCATCAAAACATAATACCCCTTAAAATGATTTGAATTTAAATTCCGTTCCCTTTCTAACCATTCAATACAGTCTTCTGCAGACTATTTCTCAGTCTTTTAAGTCTAAATAAACATTATTTGACTTCAAATATAACTTATATTCATTGATCGCATGAAAGAGAAGAAAAACAAAACTTTAAACAAAA
Organism: Pantelozetes paolii; assembly: GCA_034687845.1. Taxonomy (NCBI): domain Eukaryota; kingdom Metazoa; phylum Arthropoda; class Arachnida; order Sarcoptiformes; family Oribellidae; genus Pantelozetes; species Pantelozetes paolii. Next base: position 10,310 of record JAQGAT010000856.1, read on the forward strand.
ACAAATTGTTTTCAAATCTAATAGTTATCTATACTTTCGATATCACTCTATTGTCGGGTCAGAGGAACGACAGATAATAGACTTTCCCTTCTTTAGCTGTCATTAAAAATGTCTCTCATTTGTTGTCTAACTATGATAAATGAATTTTAATTTTTTTTCTTTGCACTTAAAAAAGTTTCACTGATTTTATCAATAAATCGATTGAATGGCGAAAATGCAAAAATATTACTCAAACTTTTCACAAGTCGTTAAACGATTTGCAATACATTTCACTCAAGCGTTAAGAATAACATAATTCAAACACTTTTATATTGAAATTAATTTTTTTTTCTTTCACACATTCAATCAATTCTTGTGCACAGAATATTCTGTAGGCATTGTGCCGATAAACTGCACCCGAGCTGATAGACTGCTCACTAATTTCTCAAAAATATGAAATATTGATGTAATTATTAAAGGAAACAAAAAATGAAAATTATTGTGAATTAGAGCAGACATTGCCATATATTTTGTTATAACAATAACTCAGTGAACAGTCGTTGCAAATTCAGACACCGTTTGAATAATCATTGAATAAATTGTTTAAATTCTGAACACATTTTTCAGTCCAACTCCTAAGTTAGTGCTTATCAAACAGGGGGCCACACATGTGCATAGTGTAGATAAATAACCAATTTAAATTTGATTCTGAATCATTTATCATAAATATAAATCTGTGTAAAAACATTTTTACATTATTGGAGCAAGGATAATAAATAACCAAAATATTTGTTTTCCTTATTTTATTGAAATTGTATTTTAGTTCAAATTGAGCCCAATCAATTATTTGTAGATTTATTAACAAGATACATCAATAATTTATTGAATTTTGTGTATGTGTATTAGATATCTGGTTGAATCACCAAGATTACTTTATAAATGCAATATTGAGTGAATATTCTTTAAAATTATAACTGATTTCACAATTCTTGAGTGCAATTGAAAATGACTTCTCTTATAAATGTGAGCACAAATGGTATCCAACCTTACATTCAGACTCTTCTTCTGACATATCTCCACAAAAAATACACTTCTCATTCAATTTGTCGGTCGAGTAAACAGTTTTATTGATATCAAGAATATATTCCGACACACTTTCTGATGTATAACTCATTTCATATCAAACATTATGTCTGTCAAAGAATCTGTGTGTCAAAGGGGAGGAATGGGAAGGGGAGGGAAAGCAATAACAAAATAGTTTGTGCAGAAAAAGCCCGTATTTTCTTATATACCCCTTAATATGATATTAAATAATAACTATTGTTTTTATTTATTAATAAATTGTGGTTTTTTTGTCATTTATGTCAGGTTTTGTGTCCAAGAAATACAATTCAAACATATTATTATCGCTGAAATGGGTTTTGATATTAATTTATATGAAATTAGATTACATTTGAATAAAAAACTATTGAAAGGATTTTAAAATTTTATTTTGAAAGGAAATACAATTTTGATCTCATTTTGCCGTAAAAATCAAATTTTATCTTATTTTAAGACATATTTCTCAATCATTTGCTTTTATTATTCATAAAAAGTAATTTCAGTTTTATTAAAATCAGAGTTTATTTTATGCAAAAAGTGGTATAAAATATAAATAAATGTATTTTTGATTTTGTATTTACAACACGACTGTATGTTTTGAAAATTGATTTTCAGTCTCAAAAAATAAGTGAGACTTTAATCTAAACAATTAGTGAGGGTTTATAGTATGGGATCAGTTACCAGGATATTAGATATCAGGGGTTTTCACTATTGACAGATAGAAAACTAATATTTAATTAATATTTTACAACTAATTTATATGTCTTTAAGTTAAAGTCGTTTTCATTTTCATAATAAGATTAAATCAAAACTAAACTTATTTTACTTTTCATTCAAATATTGACTCAAATTATCCATAAATACAATTAAAATAAAACGTTTTATTCAAATGAATACGGATTTCAGTTTTCATTAGCACTTCATTACTAATCTATTTTCACACCTCTTGGCCACAGATTCAAAGCGTCTGACCTTATAATACCAGTGGAAGAGGAGTCACCCAATAAAACGATGGGAAATTGTAGGATATGTAGGAAAGTGATAGAAGAGGACGAAAACTTTCACACCTGTAGTAATTGCCATCAATTTGTTTGCGACGACTGCTCTTCATATTCATCTCGAGACGAATCAAAGGTTTGTTTTTGTCTCAAATACAGTACAAAAATAAATTATTTTATTCATTGATCCCCTGATTGCTTACTGTTTATCATATTTGTCAGTAGAGTACTTGTAAATATCAGTGGGCGCACCTGAATATCACCAGTTCCCAGAATAATTATGCAAGCACAATAACTTAAATGAGATACCCTGGTATATTTACCCCTTTGAGAATGTAGTTACCAGTACTCTATATTTAGCCTTAATTTACTTCAGTATTGAATACTCGACTCAATTTGATTGACCCCCTGTTGAAATCAATTTTGATTATACGCTAAACTGAATAATCTTTGATTGAGTGCCCATTTATTTCAATTATTTCATTGATTTATATATTAAGTGAAAGACAACCAGTATTTTTGGTCTCAATATTTTGTGCTCTATTTTGTTTTGCACTCAAATTAATGACAGATTGAAAGTAAAATTTTAGTTCAAATTAAATGCAAATTTTAAGTAAAATGTCTTTTCATTTGAGTAAATCTAATGAATAGTAAATTGAGTTATGAATAATCAGAATCAATTCATAATCTAATAATGGCTTTCATTTTGATATTGAAGTTAATTATTAAATATCTGTTTCTTTGTGTCTCTAGTACTGGATGTGTAGTTTCTGTAGACGTCGGGGATCACACCTAATACCAACTACTGGTGCTGAACCACTTGTCCTAAAGCGTGTGCCATCCTTTAGCCGAATGGTATGTTTCACAGAATATTCTTTCAATGTTTTTCACATTTATGTAAAATTCATAATCAAATCAATGGATGCTTGAAATGAAATCAATTCATAATTCATGAGAAGTTTTTTACAAGATTTTGAAAACATTGCAAAAAATGTGATTTAATTAACAAATATTCAGATCTTTTTGCATTTGATTAAGAATTTCATTAAACCTTTCACTCATTACAAGCCTTAAGTAAAACAGAATATTCTTGTAATTATAATAATTTGTAGTTTTGTTTCACTACTTATAGTGAGAATATTGTGTTACAAAAAATGCCTGTCTTTGAGCACTGATTATCGATTAGATAACAGAAGAGATAAGAAATCAAAGAATAGTATATAATCTTCAGTTCAATAGACTTTTTGTTTGACAGGAATTGAATGAAAAAGAAATACAATTTTAAAATTTCAATCAAAAGGAAAAATGAAATATATTTTTCAAATACTTTTTTGATTTTTGTGTTAAAGTTTGACATTTTTTTGAGATCACAAAAAATAACCAAAACCTTAGTCTAAAGGCAAACTTTTGTTGTCGTTGTTAACCAAATATAATTTATTTTTGATATTTTCTTTTATATCGTTTCATAAAAATTATAATAATATTTGAGAAAAGATTTTTTAGTATTTTCTCCTATAATAGCGGCAAAAAAGTCGTTAAAAATATTTTAAAACTTTTTATTTGCAAATATATTTTAAAAATAAAAAAAATATATGTATTTATCATTAATTTTATGGCTATTTTGTGGCCATTCTTGGTGTGAAATGTTGTTTGTGAAACACAGGGGGTATTATGAGATAAAAGTAGCCTTTATTTCGACTCAAATGTGTTGAACCGCAATATATTTTGAAGAAAAGTAAATATGTTTTGACACACAAAGTGTGAAAACATTTATTAAGTGAAAAGACATTTACTGTTTCTCACAAATAACTAATTTATATTTCTCTGACACCTAACCTAACCTAACGGTGCGATCACAGCAACGCTTCGGCTCTGGAGACTCGACTCGAGGCTTAAGTATATCAAAAGGTGCCACAAATATGCCTCCGATATCACCGGTCACTAAAGTAAGCGCTGTTTTGTTAACATTAAATATTTTCTCAAACAATAGTTTCAATGAATATAACAATCAATTCATTAGTTTTCACACATTATTACAGTAATTGATAAATAAGTTCAACTAAAGTGAGGGGTATTTCAAAAATAAATTTCTAACAGAAGTACTCTATATTTGCTTCTATAGAGACGGCCATCCCTTACCGATCAGCCCCGACAGCACTCACTGGAGGCCAACAGTTCGTCATCAACACTGGGCTATCACTTGAACAATGGCCAAAGTGTCCGCAGATCCCGATCCCGTCCATGCTCTCCACCCGACAAGTACTCCACTGATAAGTACGCGTCCTCTGAGGCGTTGAGTGATAGTCGGCGCTCGTCTAATGATTCGGCTGCTGTGCCAACCCTACCGGCCAGTGATTCAGGGTTTAAGTCGAGGGATGAGTTCAGAACGAAATCCTTTTCCGCCTCGGCTTCCGATTCGTCCACTGAAGACGTTAGTGAGTCTATGAACCGGTCGTCCGGCCACCGGCGCCAGAGGTCCAGGAAGTCTAAAATGCATCGACAGAAGCACTCGCTTACCATTGATGACGATCTGGTCCTTCAAAGTAATAATAATATCAATAATAATAATAACAACAGTTGTAGTCAATTGAGTGCAAACACTACTGAACCACATCTCCGGCACATATCCTCAGACGCTATGATATATGCGCGCAATAATGGCTACCAAACCCGTAAGAGCTCCGAGAGTTCAGATGTCAGTGATATGAGGTTTGAACACAAATTACTGATCATTTTATACAAGTCTTACATCCGTTTCCTATTTATGTCTAGATTCAGTCCTCCCCCTGAAAGTCTCACCCCTTCCTCAGAGTATTCTCGTTCGCCGCGAGAGTCGGCCGACTCAGACATGTTAGGTTTGCCCACATATCCACACCTGCAGACACAGCGCCGGTCCATACCTTCAGTGCTTGTGGATGTGGTGGACACCAATCACCTGACGCTCAAAGACTGCTTTCCCCGCCGGGGCTCCACAGGGCGAGCACTGCCAAAAATACCTGTAGAGCCTTCCCGTTCAATGTTAGATCTGCCGCACAGTAGGAAAAGTTCGTCCCATTCGCTGGACCTGCCTATGGATCAGCCGCGCCGGGCGTCTGCACCCGAGGGCGAGAACATTAGGATAGTTATCGATGACGTGGACTCAAGAAATACCCGAAACTCTGTGACACAGTTTGAAAGAGTGATTCTGCACAGGGATGAGAGTGACCACAGCAATAGGACCCGGGGTTTTGGCCTCAGTGTCATCGGTGGCAAAATGAATGAGACGGACGGCAATCTGTACGCATACGTGGCCTGGACTCTGCCGGGAGGGCCGGCAGATAAGATGGCACTGAAACCTGGCGATCGGATACTGGAATGGGACGGCAAGTCATTGATTAACTGTAGTTACGAACAGGTGTGCCATATCATAGAGTGCTCTTCAGACACGGCTGAGCTTATCATTGAATCAATGGTTAAAAGGTTTGAAGTTTTTCTCTGTTTTTGTGAACTTTTTGAAGGATTTATGAAAACATTTAACAGTTTTCAGAGCTTTTGATAAAATCAATGCAAAAATAGATTTCATTTGTTTTTTGTGTATTTTTTCTTCATATGAAATGAAATATTAGTTTTCAATAGAAATGCTTTAAAAAAAGAGAAATTAATTTTAATTAAAAATTTATTTTAACTTTAGATATGAATTGTGTTTTGAGTCGTAAACGTAAACCACTTTTTTCTGCTTACGATTGAATGACTTTTACTTTTTTTCGTGGATTAGTTGTGAAACAGAAAAATAATTTCATAACAAGAAAACAATTAAAAGTTAATCCCTTTTACTTTCATTCATAAGTCATAGCTTTGTTTCGGTTGTGACCTAAAATGGGAAATCAGATCCAGTCTAAAGGCCAGGGGTTTTAAAAATTCATAAATCTTTACGAAAAATCCCCCTTAAATTCAACTCTAATCTAAGCGAAACAATCAACAAATGCATAACAATGTTAGCAAATGATAAAAATCTATTTCAGTGTTTCAGAATAGAGATGAAACTTATTTATGTGATTGTTCACCTGACTGGTGACCCCCTGAGTGAAAATCAATTTATAGCGAGATATCCACCAAAAGATTTATTTTCAATAATAATTCTTATATTAATTCTCAAATAATATTTCAGTGAAAATAATGGACATTTCGTACATCAAAGACGAAGATTAAGTCAAATGCTAAGCCAGGCATCCATCGACATGACTGGTGCTCAACAAGCGGGTAGTGCTGCCAGTCGTAGACGACTGCCCAGAACACCTGAATCGATGCTAAACCCGGGAAATGAGTCAAAACAGGGACAAATATTATTGCAATGTTCACTGGATAACGATCACAAACAGTTAACTATTGGCATCATTTGTGCCAAACGTGTGGCCGGACTGAAAGCACCGGCTTATGCCCAGTTGCATATTCTTCCAGAACTGTGAGCACTAATTAAAATCCATTATATCATTAAATTTTAAAGGATTTGAATGTGATTTGCATTTTTCTCTAATTAGAAATTTTCAGACAATTATTTCATTAATTTTTTTCTCATTAAGTGTTTTTAATGACAAATGTTTTTACATTGAAATTTCAAATGAATTTCTTTTGTTATGAAAAAATAATTATATATTTTTTTCTGTGAATACCTTACAGTGCTTTTCAGAAACAGTAGATTCTAGGTTTGAATTTCAACTAAAAAGTAAACATTACTTTTGTAATCAACAATATTCTAAATATTAACATTTCATTCAATATTTTAATGAGTTTTTGACTTTAATATAGAGATTATTACAGAATATTCTGTATTGAAATTGAGATATAATTTCGTCATTCATTCATTAGTGATCTCATTAGGGGTTTAACCTCAAGAATAATCATAATTAATAGCGTATTATAGCTAAGAGTGAGTGCTTTCAGGTTTATCTCAGATTTCCACCTGAATGTCGAGCCAGTAGTTTCAGTAGTACAGTAGTATCTGATAAGTGCTCAGGCACTGATTGAATATAATTTGAGATTAAGAGTAAAAGTCATTAAAATATTGTTCAAATAATTTGATATAAAATGTTCAACACTTTGTGAATCCAATACCAGAATATTCTTGCAATTAATTGCTATTAATGTATATATTTTTAGACCAAATTGTTATCCAATATATAATTGATTTGAGAAAACAAAGACAAAACTAATATTAAGTTTTAAACACAATATAAACCTAAACATTGCTTTTTGCAGATCAAATGCTTTTACGGTTTTCAATATCACACCCACATTACTATTATTAGTTTACCCTTCATATAGCCACTAATATGTTGGTCCCACTCCCCCGCGATTGCCGTCAATTAGACGGCTTATCAATGATATCATTTGAAACCAGATATAAGACTTGTCTCTAATCCTTAAATTTCAGATTCAATTATAGTTAAAATTATTTGTGAATCGATTTCTTAATCTTTGCTTTTAATTGTCTCATCACAGGGGCTTCAAAGTGTGCAAAACAGAGTCCAGTCCGACCCTGGAGTGGAATGAGACCCTTATTTTTCAACAGTTCCCGATTGAGAAGGTATGCGCAAAGTCTTCAATAAATTATTTACAATTAATTAGGGATTTATTTCGTCAACAAATTCAGTATTAGTTTATAGTATTAGTCGTGTATTTAATCTATTAATCTATTGATCCCTTAATTATCGATTCGTTTCACTTAAATCCTCTCAATTAAAGGTCGCAGACATGGCTTTAGAGATAAGCATTTGGGAAAACAGTGGAGTCACTGGTGCGCAGCCGAAGCCGTTGTCCACTACTGTTATACCCCTGAGAAGTGCTATTCTTCATCACATCGATTGGTGGCCACTATTGGCGCCAAACGCCAACTTTATTAGAGCTATTTCTATGGAATATATAGGTCTGTCCACTATTATTGAATAAAATACCCCTTTTTATACACACCCTTACTATCAATGCATTAAATATATAACAAAATATCAAACATTTGTTTAAATATTTATATTTTTAAAAGTATTTGTAATAATGTTTTGACCCCTAATATTCAACCCCCTGATAGCTGTGAAGAATGATGAGGTGATGATGAATGGATCCAGATCAATGCCCGGCAGTAGACGTAACTCAAATCGAAGCAGTATTTGCTACGAAACGATATCACAAAACCCGTCGAAGACATCCCTGGCCTCGTCGGGCAGTCGCCGCTCAATGGATGAGATGACTGTTAGCGCTAAGCGTGGCTCCAGTTTGCGGCTCAATAGCAGACACTCAGTGACAGAACTGAATCCAATGGATCCGTCGGTGAAAGAGCTATTGGCGCCACAATATGACCCGAGAACTAGACGTAAGAGCTCCTCAGCGTTAGCTCAGGCAAAGTTGAAGCGGACTTTTTCAATGAAGTCAGACAACACTAACACCAATAGCCGAAGCGATTCAGTCGGCTCTGCGTCTGACCTCTTGTGTGACACAGATATCAATAATTGTGACAAAAATTGTGGTGAAATTAAATTAGGATTTATTATGACTAAGGGTTTGCTTGAAATTGAAGTGATTTGTGCGCGAAGTCTTCCATTGGGTCCCAATAGTCAACCCCCTGGTATGCCATTCCAACCCCTTCTTCTAACTCATGTTTACTAAACTAACCTTGTTTACAACTATTTAATCAGACACCTACGTGAAGATCTACCTGTGCGATAAGGGCCGGCAGTTGCATAAGAAGAAGACACGTGTCGTTCAGAATGACTGCAATCCTCAGTACAAACAGACCCTGAAATATGACGCCGCTATGATATACGCCCGGTCTTTACTGGTGTCCATTTGGGAGAAGCAGAAGGGTTTTGAGCACAACCTACCCATCGGTGCCACTGAAATACAAGTTAATAAACTAGAGTTACATAAACTGACGATCAAATGGTATAAATTGGATAACTTTGATAACGTTAAGCAGTTTTCCGATTGATGTCTGTCCTCATTATAATTGCTTTAATTTAGCGTTAGATGTAAAGGAGGGGTAGGGTATGGGTGAGCACCGGTATATCTGAAGGATTGTTGATTTAATCTGGTCCTAAAGGCCAAGGATTTGAATTGATTTGTATTTTTCTAATGATTCACAAAAAAAGGAAATCAAATCTGAAATTATATTTTGGTTTTTGAGAAATGTTTTGTTTTAATAAAATTCAAATCCAATTCTCCATTAAATTATTGCTCACTGTTTTAGAGGAGATATTAACGAAGAGTTAGTGCTTTTGAAGTAGTTTTTTGAAATATTGATTAAACCTTATGTTAGAGACAAATAACTGTGTAAATGATTGAATACCAATCCTCTATTGGGAAAGTTAGACAAAATCAAAATTTGAGATAAAATTGTTTAAGATTTTGATTTGTGTTTCAAATATTGGATTATTTTTTTATTTATTTTTTGAGATTAAGTCTTAGAAAGAGATGAAAGATTTGTTTAATAAAAATATTTCTCAAAATTTGAAATCAAATCATTATTTCTCCAAATATTTTCAACTGAATATCAAACTCTGATTTTTGCAAACCTTATCATCAGTTTTGAGTATTTCTCAAAATCTAATTATAAATCAATGAAACAATTGTCTAATTGATTGAATCATTAAAACTAATGTAAACTTTAATATAAATTATAAATAATTCTTGAATTTCATTGAAAGAAACGATAATTTACTTTATTATTGATATTTAAAATTCAAAAAATAATTGTATAATATATACAATAGAAAATGTTTTTACTATTCATTGGTTCAACAAAACTAATGAATAAATTATACGAAACTATAAATGAAATTATATTTAATTTATTTGAAACAAAAAAATATTGTATTTTTGTGATCAATGAATGAATGAATATCTGCACAAAACAAATGTTTAAAAAAAACTAAAGCACAAAGAAATTGATATTTATTTTGAAAACAAATAAATAATTATTTATTCATTAATTGTTTGTAAGTTTTGTTGAATAAAAACTTCAATTTTCTTTGATTTGATTCCTTCATTGAAATTAAGTTTTTATAAATCAAAACCTAAAAAATACTTTTAATTATTATTAAAATCTTTAAAGAAATAAATATTTTATGCAATGTTTACGATAATTATTGAATTGATTTCACTATTGATTTGTATCTTATTTACAATTTAATAGATAATTGTAATTAAAATTCATTGAAATATATATTTATATTTGTCTTAAAAGAAAACATAAAAAATACAATTGAATTAATGAATGAATACATGAATTGCATTGAAATGACAGCACAAACGATAAAATATGAGTAAAATTAATGTAAAATATCTATTAATTTGTCACAAAATTCATTGAATTATTTGTGGCCTTAAAGTGATTTATAAGATATTGTGCTTTAATAATGATTTTGAGAATCAATTAATAAAATTATTTAATAATATCTGAGAAATATTTCATTCAGTCATAAAAATTGGTTTCAAATTACAGTCAAATTTGCGTAATCATTGATTGGGTCACTGATTGCACCGTTAGTTTGCCAACACCTTTCATACTATATACAGATTTGATTTAAATAGACATACTGTATAACATTACTGTATTTAATCCCCTTGAAGCTAAAAAAGGGGGAATTTAAGTTTAATTAAACCATTAAAATGTTTTGACTAAAAATAATTACATATTTTCGTCAAATGGCACTTAATTTTGATAACTATTATAGAAATTTAAATTGAATTTTAAGAAATGTTTTAATTAATTGAAATAAATATTAATATAATTTTTGTTTTCACAATCTTTTCAAACATTACTTCTTTGGCATTGAATTATAGTTAGATTCTGGTGTTTCTAAAGGAAAGGCATAACAATCAGACAAATGTTTAATAATACAAATATATATATATTTCAATGGATTTGTTACTATTTTTCTATTTAATTATCGCCGACTTTGAAACAATTGAGGCATCGGTTGAAGCATCGGCTGAAGAGTTGAGAGAAAAGATATGTTTTACAAAAGTTTAATATTTTTACGCATTTCTTACTTATTGTTAACGAGTTATGTGTAACTGTGTTCAGAGTATTTTCATTATCAGTTGAAAACGCTTTATCTAAGAAAATAATTATTTCAATACTATTAACAATCGATAAAAATATTTTCTATCAATCAATGAATAAAAACCTCTTTTTTTCTTCTGTTTATTATTGTTATAAACGATGGCAACGATTATACCAATCATTGTAACAGTGATTATAATCACAACAATAGTCCAAACAATCCATGAGTTGTTATCTTTTGCTGTCGATGAAGTGGTTTTGATCTGAATTTCCTTTGAAGTCGTCGTTTGAATCTTTGGAAAGCATTCACTCATAAATGGTTTCATATTTTGCGATGAATT
>JAQGAT010000857.1:0-21749 GCA_034687845.1 Pantelozetes paolii
TCATCTCCCTCTCTCTCTCTCTCTCTCTCTCTCTCTCTCTCTCTCTCTCTCTCCACTTTTTTTTCAATATTAATAAAATGTTTCACTTTTTCTTAATATCTAATTAAAAGAAATGATTTATAAGACCTGAAACCCTTTGAACTAATTAGAGGTTTGATTGAAATTTAAATTTTGTAAACACTATTGAAAAAAGATTTTTAAAACAACAGATAATTAAATGAAATAAAAATAAAATTAATTTTCAAAACAAAACAATAAAATAAAGAAATAATAAAATTCAAACACAAAACCCATTCCTTTGAAAATTGAATTGAGATTTGAATCATAAGAGAAAACCAATAATTAGTTTAACTATACTTTCAAAACAAAAACTTAATGAAAAAAGTTATTAATTATCTCTACTTTGAGTGCACTTTACATCCCTATCCCTCAAAACTTTAAACACTAATGAAAGAAAATTTCATTTTTAGTTTCGATTAGTGACCAAAAAATGGTTATTAAATACATATTAGTCTTTATCCGTCATTATTAGCGCAAAAATGATTTGCATTTGCATTAAAACAGAGAAAAAATATTTTTAATGCAATAATAATAACATGATTTGAATTCATGCAAATCCAGGCATTTCTATACACAGTTAAAGCTCAGGTAAATCATTGCATACATTAATATCATTAAAAGACATAATATTAGACAAAGTATAGCAAAACCCAATCAGGAGTTAACCATTTTTGCACGTTTTCGCACTCATAGTACAGATAATACAGAACTTAATTAGAAATGTGTTGTAAAATAGTTTTTGCTTTTAATTCAAGTGAGAGATTGGACTCACTTTTAATATACAATAAAAAACATAACTAAACCACAGGAGAGGTGAACACAATCGACATAATGCCTGACTCTCACACCCAAAGATATTTTGTGTGCAAATCCCTGTATAACACAGTTTCAAACACAACATATAATTTTGAAACTCATATAATATTATAGAAAATATAGATTTTGGGAATAAATTTCAGCTAATATTTAGGAAACAAAACTATAAAACCGTTTGCAATCAGTTATTAAACACTAAAAACAATTGTGTTTTGAAAACTTTATAACAAATTTGTTACAAAAACTACGGAAAGCACTGATAGTATTACTAAATTATATTTAAAATCACTTACATTTTGCATATAATTCACATTTATCTTCAGGTTTTGTTGTGTTTAAGAGTTGTTTAACTCTAAACTCAGGCATAAAAACCTTAAGAATCACTATATATATGAGTTTTTTGTTATGTCTTTATCGCTATTATTGTTATTAATTCAAAATTTCCTAAAAATATTTTGTTGAGATGAATAATGGCTACAATTATAGAGCTGACTCTCACTAGCACTTGAAGTTATATATAAAAAAACTAACCTTTCTTAATTCATAGTTAATTCATAGTTGGAGGAAAATTTATACTTTATTTTTTGTGCCCCTTATTTACAAATTTATATCTGATAAGTGAATTCGTGTAAAAATAACACACAGTTAATGTCTTGGCCATTCAATAACCGATCCAATGGCCTCTAATCATAATCCCATACCTCCCGACCCCTTTGTTAGTGAATTCCATGCGTTTTCATAATTCATTGTCTAATAAATTAATTTTTGTTTTTAATCAAAATTGAATTAAATATTGAATTAATAGCTGTTTTTAAATCATAAATGTTTTGATAATTTTATTAAACATTAAATTTATTTTTAATGAATAAAAATTAAATCTCTTTTTTTAAACAATAAAATATTTTTCTTAATAAATATTATAATGAAATACAAATCAAATGATAAATATGGCTATAAATGAAACAAAACACGAATCAATTCATTGAAGAAAACACTTTAAATATTTTATTCAAAATATTGTTATTAAAAAACAAAACGTTATTAAAATATTTATAGCAAAACACTGAACAATGAAGTGTTAAATATTTAACAAATTAACAGATTTTGTGAATAAATTGTTTAATTGAAAAAAAACATATATATTTTGAAAGCATTTACTGTATGTCTAGAAATATGATTAAATTTACATTAATATGAATAACAATTTTTCACTGAATTTTGATTACTTATACAAACAAATAGTGAAAGTAATGAAAAAATACATAAAATATATTCAAATAATTTGTTATTCCCTCAAAAAAATTGATTAAATTAACACTTATTACACAAAAATCTTGTATTAAAACAGTTGTAGACTTTCTTCGCTAAGGATTTGATTAAACGGTTTTGTTTTTACTTCAAAAGTAACAATCAGTTGACATATTCTGGAGAAAAGAAAGAGAAGACAAAAATTAGTTCAAAAATACTCTGAAATTAGTAATGATTTGAATAATTTGTGTTTTGTTTTGAATTAAATTAAATTAATTGAATGAAAGACATTGTAATCGATGTTTATTACACTTAAAGTGTGATCTAAAATAAGTGTAACTTTTTTTCTCTTGAGAACTGTTGTTGAAAAATAGATAACAACTTAATTGCAGTCAATTATCAAGAGTTGTGAAAGAATTAACAAAATTTTGAAATTCATTATAATTTTGAAACAAAATCTCAAATTTATTTAAACTCTTCGGTAATGATAGACATAATAACAGATGTTATTTAAGCTCTAAATACAGTTTTGTTACCAAACTATTAGTGAAAGATATGAATTGATTTAAAAATTCAGTTTTGTTTTCAAACAACAAAATATTCTTTCGCTGAATGACATGGAATAGTTTGAAAAATTACTGATCACTCAGTTGTGATCTGAGGCTACAGTTCTCTATCATTACTTTGAATTATAAAATCATTTGGAAATTATAGAAACAGTAATAAAAGTAAAGCAACAAAAAAAAGTAAAGCATTTGAAATAAGTGCTCAAAATATAGCATCAGTTTATCTAATGTTGTATTTCTAGACATAAGACATAATTATTTAGTTTTTTTTGCAGACATTATATATTTTCAGTATATTTTCCAAATGCGGGCATAATTTCATAGCTATTTAGTTAAAGTTAGGGAGTGTTAGAAAGTACTTGTGCTGTAATTGCTTATATAGTTTAAGAAAATTATTTTTGGTCTCTCTCTCTCTCTCTCTCTCTCTCTCTCTCTCTCTCCGCTTGCTCTCCCCTTCTCTCTTAAAGGAAAGGTAAGTAAACCGGAATTGAAAACCATTTAAGACTTAAATAAGAGAAATATTGCGACAAAAGTGAGAACTGAATTCAAATTAATGTTTTTTGAAAAGAAATTTGAAAATGTTTTAACGATTTTAATTAGTTTTTACTCATGACTACCAGTGACTGACATTGAATAACAGAAATAATGGTTAAAACTAACAACAAATTATAAGCACTCTATGCTTTGGATGTGAATTCACAAACAAAATGAATATTACTTTTTGACAAAAAAAACAAAATATATTAAACATGTTTTCAAAGAGTGTATAAAATGACTAAAAAATAGTTTGAGAGCCAATGAGAAGGACAGGAATTAGAGGATAGGCTCGAGTGATGTCTTCATTTTCATAAGTGATTTCGTGGCAATCATTTGTCATTTATTGAATCACAAGTCCGTCATTTGCATGGCTGAGCAAAACGGCTATATCTCTGACAATAACACGATTTCAAACAATACTTATCGACAAAAATCAGTAAACTTTTAATGACATCCAAAGTGAGCGACAGAACTACTATTTAATGGATATTTAGTAATAAATAAATAAATAAAATGTGATTTTCAATGAAATACTTAATAATTTGAGTAATACTTGAGTTAATGTTGAGTCGATTAGATTAAACGTAAAGCAAATTCAAAACATCATATTTAATGACATCTCAGCCAACGCTGAGCCCAAACATCATTAGCAGAGATCTGGTTCACCCCTCGAAGAACACTATACCGCTGTGCTCTCAAGATCTACTCTACTTATAGCTATAGATGCCATCAAATGGCACATACATTACATTTTCAATATTAACTGATGAATCAATTTTTCTCTTCTGAAGGAAATCTCTAAAAAAGCGTTGACTTTTAGTTTTCATACAATTTTTGACATTTTATCAATGAATGCAATACAGAGTCAACGCATAATATTTCCGTTTCCTCTTTGGGTCGTAAAAGTGCGTAATGTATAGCAGTTTAGGTTCACTTGTATTAACTCGAGTCTCACTATTAGTGATTCAATGATTATATTGTATTGAATACAGAATTTAGACTCAACTCTCAACTGACATCATATTTAATAACATTGTTATCGTTTCCCATCACAGGAAGACTTGAATGCATTTTGCCGTTCAGTCCAAATGCTGTGTCCAATGCTGTGCCCAATGCTGTGCCCCAATCCTTAGTCCAATACTGAGTTAGTGATACATCAAAAATAATATTAGTTATGGATTGAAAGCTAACAAACAGTGGATATGAGATCATCGAAGCCTTTGTTGATTTCACTAATACTTCAAATGCTATTAAATGAAAATAGTTTTAAGAGTTTAGACATAACTATCGATCAAAACATTAGTGAAACGCAAAGATCTAAAGCATATCCAAAACCATTTTGACATTTAGTCACATATAATAGGATTAGTAGTAAAAACAACACTAAAAAACTCAAAACTGATTTATATCTTAATTGAAACCCAAAGCCAATCCTCTGTTTCTGTTTCTCTCACTCTCTTAACAAAACAATTAATTTATTTAAATCACAAAATGTTTTAACAAATAATAAATAAACAGAAAATTCTTGTTATCTTTTAATGCATCAAAAAATATGATAAAAAAGTATTTGATTTTGTTTTTGTTAGCTTTGGATTCAATTTTGGGATTCATTTTAGGATTAGATGTGATGTTTGCTTATCTATTCAAAGATAGCAACAAAGTTAACAAAGTTTTGCTATTAGTGTTTGTCTCCAATAATAGAGGAACGGTATGAAGGGATAGAGATGAGAGGAGAGGGAGGAAGTGAGCGGTTTTTGTAGAGCGCCTTCATTATGATGAAGAGGCTGTTATTTGAAGAGTAAAGAAAAGCAGGAATGGCTGGTATCGTCGTCTCATCTCATTTGCATGTAATCACACTCCGGGCCATTGCATTCACAGCGCCTTCACATCGTCTCTAATCAACGCCTTTTAGAGCTCATCTCATTCCTCAGGGACTGGATATACGCTGAGAATAGAGTGAACACTGAAATGCTTTTTTATATCACTCTTTTCATAATAAAGTAAAGAAGCGATGCTTTCGACCAAATTATTTCTCCCTTTTTTGTCTCCAATGTTAGTTCACTTCCTCTTAGTTCAGGGGTTTTTGGTATATATTTCTTGTGTTGGTTGGAAGTGATGGAAGTGATGGCGCATAAGACTCACTCAAAAGGATAACAATAACACGAAAGTCCACTCAAACACCAAATCATTTCTATTTTCGCTTCACTTCAATAAAAAATAGCAAAACATTACTCCAATCTGTGACTGATTTTGCGTTTTGTATTAGTTTTTGTGTTTTAGTCTAAAGTGAAGACAAATATTATTGAAGAAAATGAAAGTATGTTTTCTTATTATAAAACCAAAGAAGAGATATTTTTTTATTTTGTTCAATACTCAGTTTAAACACAAAAGATATTTTGAAATAAATATCTCTTTATTGAAAAAGATTTATTGCATAACAAAGTTCACTTCTCATCTGTTTTTTTTCAATACCTCTGATGCACAACAAAAAATAAGAAATATATTTTGTATATTTGAAAATTTTAAACAAATTTCTATTGAATTTGTGCCAAAAATATATAACAAATAATAGACTATTTATTATCAACTCCTATACGAGAATACAATAGAAATATCGCATAATATATGATAGAAATGCAAAATAAGTTATAGTTATAACGATCTGCATATCAATTGTTAAATTGTATTCAATTTAGTCGACGCATAAAAACTATGATTCAATTCAACAAATTTTTTTGATAAAGATGAGAGAGAGAGAGAGAGAGAGCGAGAAAGAGAGAGAGCGAGAGAGAGAGAGAGAGAGAGAGAGAGAGAGCAAATACATATACAGTTTAGAGGTATTGAAATCACTTTTTCTCTTAAGTCTAGTTATAATCCAAATTATTTCGGTTGAAATGATGCCAAAGACGGCAACACTTTGACACTAAAGACGAATTAATTTTCGACCTTTTGTTGGAGACTTCACAACAACTATAACCACAACAATGCATAACAATAGTGAATATTTACTAAAAACTTATATTCAGTGAAAGACTTGTTTTCATTTAATGTAAAAAACAAGTGAAGAAATATTTTGTATGAATAATGAAATGTTTGAAAAGAAATGTTTAAAATGTGTTTCAATAAAGGGATGAAAGTTAGGGAAACGCAGCTGTGATTTGACTTAAGATTTTTTGATTCAATCAAACACTTTATTGTTGTGTTTGGTATTGGCATTGAAGTGGACGTAAACCAAGAAATACTTTCAAATACTTGGCCAACGATTGTAAAAAAGGTTTTTGTAAGTAATTGTGACCAACAGTAAGGGAATGGCATATAATTGTAATTCTTTGCTACAAATAATGATCAGAAAAGGAGTATTTTATGCACAGATATATGCAAACAAATGCATCGGTCGGTCGGCACAGACTTAAAGCCATACAAACAGAGGGAAAGAATATTTCAATTTTCAGTTTTAGGTATTATATCTGAATTTAACTAAACTGGAAGTACAACACAATAGACCCAAACCTAAGCCTCTATTTCTAATATCAAGGATTAAAAGAGAGTTTGAAATAGTTTTTCAAAAACATATATGAAGTGAATGACAGAGAAAGCGAAGAGAAAATAGTTTATTATTGCTATGAATTGGTTGTGTTAGTCGTGTTGTAGTTCACGCCTATGTATTGCTGGGTTACAATGGGCACAGTATGGCCAGTAGGGTCTGTTGGTGTGTGTGTTGTCGTGCTGGGACACAACAATCAATGACATTCTCTCACATCAATGAACAGTCAATTCAAACGCTCTTTAAATGAAATTTTAAGTTAATATAAATTTAAGCAAAAACTACGAAAACAATTGGATTTTTGTCTTTCACTTCACTTTACAATCAATTGTTTGCCATATATTGCAGTCATATCTCAATCGAGGGTAACATTCATTCAGTTATCTCTAATTCAGACAAAACTTAATAATCGGTTGAAAATGAATCAAATGTTAATCAAATGTGGTTTTCCTTCTCTCTGTCGGTCAAACACTATCCAAAGCACTGAGATTTCAATTCATCCCTCTCTCAGCTCTTCTTAAACATCTCTCCCTCAATCACTCCCTGTGCTGACTCTCAGAGCATTGATACTCTTAATATGTGAATGACTGAAAGCACTGATAGCTGAACACTTTGAGTGGTATTACTTCAGCAAAGACTACAATATTTTGGTGTATATCAGACTGGTTTAGCAATACTAGAGTTGAGCTCCAGTTCCACTCCAGCAGTGGATGCAATGCCTTCGATATATTGCCGGCAATTCTTTGCCTTCAGTTTCAGCACAACTCCATTCCAAAGCCAACTCTGATTACCATTTCATCCATATTTATGAGAAGGGAAGCGAACACAAGCAGAACTACAGTTCCCCCTTTACAGTCCGTATTTGCCCCCTTAATAGTACAACACTGCGAACCTATACTCACAATATTAGTGGCAGTCTTTCCTACCGGATCTTTGGTGCTCTTCTCTCAGTTCAGTCTGTGCCTAAACTTTGATATTCCAGTCCTTTAGAGCACAAGCCATGCATCAGAAGCGCATAAAAAAGCCAAAGAACTTGAATACAAGTGCTGGCTTGGAGTTCGTCCCAAAGCACATGCCATACCCGTCCATCCATACACTAACAAACATTAAAACTTCACTAAATCTATATAGACTTGCAGTCAATTCAAAATATAATGCTTTTGAACAAAGTTTTGTATTTTTTTAGTTTGTATTTTGTATTCAATGTTTTGAGTCATATATTTCTGTCTATTATTCAATGGACAACAGATGAGTGAGTGAGAGCACAGGCAGAAGAGATTTATCTTTATATTGGGATTTATGATGTGATCAAACAATAAATTGTACGCAAATTTATGGCCCCCTTTTGCAAACATCTTAGTTATGCAGCGAAAGAAATATAGTTTTTTTCTTCAATACATAAATACAAATAAATTTGATATTTTGTGTTACAATGTATTCAACTATTATTTGAATCACACAAACCATATATAAGACTACTTTGTGTCACAAAACTTATGTATTCTATGCTGTGTTTCGTCAAAAAAATTTGTTTGAATTGAAGCACAAAAATACAAAGTTTTTGGTCTGAATTTGACTAATAATAGTAAAAAGTGTTTCAAACGATATGAATATAAAAGTGTTCTCCCCTTAGAGATAAGTAGTCCTATCAGTCCCATCAAGCCTACCATTCCTATCATTTATGGCTTGTTTAGCACTATTTCTCGAGTGCTTCCCAATAAGCCCTAATAAATATTCATTTATTCAAACTTAAGTGCTTCACAAGAGAGCACAAGAGAGTACAGTCTAGAGAAATGTTGGAAATAATATGTGAATTGAAATATTAGTGAATATTTTCTAATGTTATGTACAGTATATCAGTAGTGAATACACTGACAAACGTTACGCAAGACTTCAATATAATTGTCTTTTGTTTTTAATCCAGTTCTCAATGACTTGTGTTTCCAAAAAGAGTTTATAATTGTATACAATATTAAAACCCAATTAGACTTACAATCAAAATAATACAACACTTTGTCCTCTATTATAGTCAACACTATAGGTATGAAAATTCATATTATATATAGTAAGTCATGAGTAGAGATGCCTAACAGATAAGGATTGGTAGCACTGGTATGAAAAATATAGTTACCATAGAGTGGCACAACAATTATCATTGAAATGACAATTATTGAGGACTTTTTGTTTAAGTTTATTATTTATACACAAAATATGTAACAATTGAGAGGAATATAAGAATATTGTTCTTCTGATGGCATAAACACATTGTGTGCACAGAGAGTGGAAGTGGAGTGTATGGTATGGTATATAACTGGGTTTGGAATGGTATGGAAATGAAGTGCTCAACTGAATACTGAATTTTTAATCGGCTCTTTTGCATAACTCATATGCATTTCATGGCACTGGTATTGTGTATAATCTAATGCTATTCCAGAGTTAAATAGAATTGAATGGTTAGTGTTTTACATGTTTACACATTGCATTACACATACCATTCCCATTACATACCAGTGCTATACACTATTGCATAAATTTATTTTAAGTAATTCAAATCAAAGACGCGCTAACAGGTGAGCACCCGAACCCATATTGGTGTGTAAATGGAGTTAATTTGTATAAACATATACTAAACATCTCTTATCGCTGATAACTGTTTGTAAATTAAATCCAATTAATTATAAACACATTTCAATTAATTTATAGGTTTTGTGTGCAAATGCTTTCCCTTTTATATACCTCTGCTCTCAAATCATACAACCGTTCAATAGTTGTGTCACAATTTGTGTTTCAAGTCGATGATACAGATCGGAGTGGGTTTCTGGAGAGATAGATAATACCAGTGATAACATCAATGGATAGAGTGCTTAACAGTGGTCTCCAGATGGAGACTTGGGCACGGAATGGATGGTTGGGATCAGTGATCGGATAAATTGAAAATCAAATTAAGATTTTTAAACACAACTAATCTGAACAGTGATCTGAAATGACTGCCAATAATAGATGAAAACAGTGTTCTCTCCGCTTATAATAGCAATAGAAGTGTATTTCAATCTCTGGCCAAACAATTCAATACAAATATATAGGCGAGAGAGAGAAAGAGAGAGAGAGAGAGAGAGAGAGAGAGAGAGAGAGAGAGAGAGAATGGTGTATAAGCTATTGTTTTATGGCTTTGAGGCGTTTATTTAGTTAATTCTGATTCGCATTCATGATTTGGACTCTGTTTTCACAATTGTGTCCCAACATAAACAATAGGAACGGTAGAAGTGGTCTGTGCTTTGCTGTTATACCAGAAGTGTATATTCAGTACATTATTCTGTTATTTGGAAATCTGTGCCCTGAATACTGAGGATGTGATACCAACGGCGCTCAAAGACATTGTTCACAGTATAACAAAACAAAAGCTATTTTTATAAAAACGAAAATAAAATTTCATTTCATTTCTGATATTCTTTGAGTAATAATAATAATAATGAAATGAAAAATGCATTAGAAATGAGAGCTTAAAGACTATGAGAAATGACATATTGTTGATGTGATTTGGCATCCATTCCCGACCGCCTGTTGTCACGAATAATACCTTTTTATATAAGTGACATAAAATACCTTTCTCTTTATTACCGGTTACTTAACTATGAGGCGGACACCGGCCCTGAGCTTAGGCAGGAAAGTAAGACTTTTTACGTTTTATGGATAGAAATGAATAAGAATTTAGAGTTTAGTAAAACTTTAGGCGAAGACTGAATGGATTGAAAGGTTAAGCTATATCTGAATCGTGTCCTTCGTGTCCACACCTGTCTATCCGAGTGAGGATCGTATGATCAGAGGAGAGGCCGATCCGAAGAGTAAGTGAGAGTTTGAACACAAAAAAACTTTGTTATACTAAACATATACTTGAGTTGAGAACAACTGACACATTCTCTGTGCCAACGAAAGTATTATTATTATTGCAGAGAATGAGAGGATTTGTAGTTTTTATATATGTTTTAAGGACTCATATCTCAGTGCAGTCATAAGGATATGTATTTTTCCATCTCTTTTATATTCCGCCCATATTTTTGACTGAAACTCAAATCTAAAGACTTAATAGAAATTCAATGAATATTTAATGTTAGACTAAATACATGTCAAACACCTGAATATGGCTTAACGTTTGTAATACAATATGTTTAACATAAGTTTGAGGTAATGCTCATCGGATTAACCCAAATAACATACCACTAGTCGTCGTTGAGCACCGGTATGTATGAAGGTTTCAGTTTCATCCGAATAGAGTCCATGACATGACACCCACTTGAGAGATGGTCTGGTCTTTCACGCCATCTCTAATGGCATTTCCTGTATATTCGTGTTTCGGTGCTATTATTTAAGGAGAAAAAGAGAAAAATTGAGTTCAGTTTTGCACCGATCGGCCGATCCTTCAATTGAATACTCTGTGAAACACTTAATAAAAAATATATGAAAAGAAGGGAAACAACGCTTGGATTCCAGACTGAGTTTAATTAATTTGAAAAATGATTGCATTGTTTGCCAAATATTTTTGTGAAGAAATATATGAGAAAAGTATCCAATATTTCAAACATATAACCGCACACATAGGCACACAGGTATACCAGGGTATACATAGGCACACAGAGGGGGCAAAAGCATGAATTTGTGCCTAAAAACAGGTATATTATTGTTGAAACAAAAACTATATCCAAATATTAACGAACCCTTCAAACCGCAAGGCATTCAACTCAAACTCATCTTCGTTTCTGAAGGCAATGATAATTAAAATACAACCAAAAGAGCAATACTTAATCCAAACTAATCTTAAATTAACTAACAATTAAGTGCTAGACCTCCACCTACGAGGCCCTGCACTGCACAACCATTTCTTCTTATAAAACACTAAATATTGTTGTTTTTTATACAATGAAATAAATTTCAATTAAATTTTTTTATGGGCAAAGCATTGAAGCATTCATTAAACCCAATCCCAAATTTTTCTTCATTTCATGTTATATAGCACTCAATTATTTAAGTATTATATGAAATGTCAGAGAAAATCGTTAAATTCAATAACTATTTGATGTAAAAACCCTTTAGTTTTACTTAAAAACAATATTTCTATTGTATGGACAGTTGGATAGAGGGATACAGAGAATAAGAAAATTGTTTTCTGTAGGCGTTCACTGAAGACCAGAAGAGATTGATCTGTCTTTTGATACAAATTACATGAAATTGAGGCTAAAATATAATTAAAATGTTTTTTCCGCTAAAGAAAAATAAATTATTACTAAAAGAGAGAAAAAATTCAATTTTTATTTATTTTTTGATTCAATCTATGAATGAATTAATGTTTTGTTTTTGTCTCAAAAATGAAAGTCTTATATAAAATCACAATTTCTTTCTTCACATAAACCTATGAACAGACGAACACAAGTCGTTTAGATGGTTGAGTCGGTTAATGACACAGTCGGCTACGGCTCGGCCATAGAAACAAACTGTTATGTAATACCATTTCAACTCTATTTCAATGATTGTATACTAAGCTCTCAAATAAAATAGCTTTTCTACACAGCTATTGACTGAGCACTGGTAGTTTAGTCAACACTATGAGCACAACTATTTTGCATATCTATAAACTCTTCTTTTAGTTCAGTTGCTATAGAAATGTAGTCTTCCTCTCATAAATCAGAAGACATAGACATAGACTAAAGGATGAGTCGATACAAACGGAGACATAGATATCAGGGATATATTGTGTGTTTGTGTGAGAGAGAGAGAGAAATGTCGGACACATTGAGACTAAACAATATATATTTTATAACAAATACATATGAAATGAAAATATTTTAAAGGCATTCATAAAACTCAGTCTTTTGTTATTTAGTATTACTTTTATTGCCATTTCATAGCCTTTTCGCTTAAAAATCATATTATTATTAATATTTAAAGTGTGAGCTCAGGTCGAGTGCTACACCATTGAGAGCACAGTTAGCTATAACAGCATACCTATAACAGAGATGTGGAATAATTTTAAATTTATAATTTTTAGAGTTATCAATGTCAAACAACTGTTTGAGTGAATAATATAAATAATTAATTTTCTTCTCAGTCTCTCAAAACTTGTAGTCATTTTTGAAGTTATTTTTTGAGCAAAAGATGAGATTTTCTTTTGAAAACTATTTATTATATTATTTATAAATGAAATTAAATTTATTTAACGTTTTTTGAAATTGCAATTAAAAAAGGGGGAAATGTTTGCCCAAAATAGTGTTAGTTTAAACATAAACTGATTAAATAAGAGGAGAGTAGGGGTTATATACTGTATAATAGCGTTGGCCTAATATTGAGGCACAAAACCAGAGTAAAAGTCACGTACTTTAGAGCAGAGGAACGTCAAGAAATGGATGTGCGGTTGAGGGGACGCACGTAAAGCACCAATTTTTCAAAGTTTGAGCCGAAAAGTTATGACACAATATATTAACTGAAAAACTATTATAGAGTATAACTTCAGTTCAAATGCATACCAGTGCTCTCCTATGGCCTCAACACTAAATGAATATTACTTTTGAATGCATTCACAAACGTATGCATCGATTAGTTATTCCTATTTTTTTAATAGCAATACATTGTATTGTAATAATGGGTCCAAAATAGTGACCTATAAGTGAAGGTATGATATAATTTGATATTTTTATGTGTTATGCCTTATGTTGTCTATTATGGCAGAAGAAGAGCACCATTGCATGTATGCATACGTGAGCCGAATGTTAGGCAAAACTCAGAAAATATTATTAAAAGTTTTGTTCAAATAAATAGTGAAACGAACGGTTCGTTTCATAATATTTCAGTTTTTCTGTAAAATTGGTTTTCAAATACTTTATATAAAACTCAGAGCTATTATAGTGATAGAGAGCACCGGCAGGTTATGATTGCATTGGAGTATATTTGGGCGCAATTTATTAGATATACATTTAACACAACTTTCTATTGAGTTTTGATATACAGGAGAGTGAAGACCAATATATTCTCTGTTTCTGTCATATATTGGACGCGATATCGGTTTTTGTTGAGTGCTATAGCTTTAAAGGCCGGGTATGATAGAGGAGATGGTGATAAGGAAGAGCGGAGACGACTGATGCAGAGTATATGACATTCAGGCAAACACTGAATGGATGTCTCATCCAAAATGTCGCTTTGCTATCGATGTAAAGCCTCATCGATCAGACTTAGAGCACCTTCACTGGCAGTCCGTAAAATTGGTGCTCCAGTTGTGTAGAGCACAGATCAGAGAGACTACCGCTCAGACAACTGATGCCTAGATATGCACTTCTGCTCTGATTTTGTCATTCATTGACTTTTGATAAAAATGAGAGAATATTTTGAGTGAGAAATAGATTGAAAGACTCATTGAGTGCTTAAAAAGTAAAGTTTTCACTCAAACCACAAGTGAATGAATGAATGTTACGATAAAAATGTTTGTTATAAAGGTTTGGCTCAATTCAAGTCCCAAACTCCCACATCCATCACACGAGCGCACAGATAGCACTCTCTCAATAGCATAGGCAGAGATGCGTTGGATGTCAGACGAGTTGGAAATGGACTCAAAGTTGAGTCTAATTTTAAAAACTTGAATCAAAATTAAAGTCGTCGGCACTGAGTGTAGACAAAACTGTTTGAGAGGACAGGGATTGGAGACATGAAGTGAATTAGAGAATTGGCATTAATTCTGAGTTGACTTTAATGTTGATGTGATATATGTTGTTATGAGTTATACACAAGAAGTAGAGAAATGTTTTAGTTATAAATCGATTCAAACATTTTGGGAAAACAAATATATATTTCTCTGAAATGAAAACTTTTCTGCTCTTTTGAGACGCGCCTGAAATAATTGATGTCTCACTGATAGCACTGATAGTCAAACATAAAACCATTGGTCAGTCTCTCTTGAAAACACATTAAGAGATTGTGTAATAAATACACGAATGAAAAGTGAAACAAATATTTCTCTTCAAGTGTTCAAAGTGTTGTCAAAATTAATTTCAAAACTGCAAAAAACTCATTGACTTTCACTTATAAATGACTTTTTAATCGATTTATAAATCGTTCAAAAAATATCATTAAATAAAAATAAATTTCTCGTCAATTGAACCCAAAAATTGAAACTAACTTTTCATTAATTATTAATTTAAACAAAAGAAAAATTAATGGCTTTTAATACACATATAATCTCTGATTCAAATCGATTCTCAAATATATAAATGAATTATTTATTGTTTGAAAAATTAATAACTTATTTATAAATTGTTATTCATTTTAGTCATGCATTAAATTTTAAATTAATAATAGTATTGAAGGAAAGAGTGAATCAATAAAAGTCTGATTTTGTATAAAAAAGTTATGAATGAAATGAAAATTTGGTTTCAATTTTGTGTTTATTATAATTTAATGCCTTTTTATTTGATATTTAAATAAATATTTAATGACTATATTATGGAAAGGATTGCCAACTATTGAATCAAAAATGTTTTACAAAATCTAAATATTCTTTACATTCACTAAAGTGTTTGAATATTTTAAAAAACAAAACACAAAATAATGTAATTTTAAAATTGTTTACTAAATAGTGAACAAATGATTAATAATTAATAAGTAATGAAATTAAGTCTAATCTAAACCTGAATTAAATTATCAACACTTAAGGCCATAATACAGAAAAACAAAATTAATTGTACTTTAAGTGAATAACAAATGAAATATTGAATAAAAAACTAATTTATTGTAAGTTTTTGTTATTATTTAATAATTTCTTGAATCAAAAACCTATTGATAAACATAAGCAATGATTTTCACACAATTTCTTTGCTTTGATTTTTGCCATAAAATTATGATTAATCTTAATATAAGAGTCAGTATAACATTGAAAGTGTTATTAGTTTTGATTCAATTGAAGATAAATTATATAAAAAATAAAATTTTAATAAATATTCAGAAACTCTTTACACAATAAGCACTGAAACCAAAACTCTGCCATAAAAGCTATGAATATCGGAATATATTGTCTAAAAATGTAAAACAATTGCAAAGTATAAGAGTTTTGTGTCGATTAAGTCATATGTAAATCATAATTCATTTGAGATATGATTAGCACTACTTGTGATTAAATGTCTTATAATTTTAATTCAGTTGTGCTAACAATACATGACAAATGAGAGCACAGAGCTATTCAACGCTTATATTAATTGTTTTAAAAGTGTTGTTTAAGACAAAAAAAATATCATTTTATGATTTATTTATTGAAAAATGAATTATATTTGACTTAATTTATTCCAAAAATGCATTTTTGGTCACAATTTCAAAATGCATGCAAAAAACTGAAGAGTAATTGGATTTTTGAAAACAATCTCAAAAACATTATAATATTTCTTACATTTAAAGGCACTTATAATTAGTTAATAAATAGTAACAATATTTTTTGTCAAATAAAAAACATTCAAATATTTGACTTCAGTTTTGAGACAACGAATAAAAATAAAACAAAAATCGTTTAAAAGCCATAAAAAGTTAGACAAAAGAAATCAAAAATAAATTTAGACTTTGTTTTAACCAAAAACAACTTAACTATAGTTTCAGGCAAATCATTGTTCTCTCCTGTGCTCTCTCTCTCTCTCTCTCTCTCTCTCTCTCTCTCGCTCTCTTTCTCTCTCATGTGTTCTTCGTATATATATATTTCATCAAAATATCATTTATCATAATTTAGTTTTTGACGTACACTAAGTCTAAAACATATTATATAACAGCGCCTATACCTAAAGTGCCAAAACTTTTTGACACAACGCACAAGACATGCAACAAATATATTGAAAGACAAAAATGGATTTTTTTGGTTATGAAATGTGAAATATATATAAAAATGTTTTACTAATATCTCTGAGAATATTGTAATTCTTGACGGAAGGGATATATATTCACTAAATATTGGGTTTCGTTTCAAATAATCAATAATTTTAGTGAAATTGCAATTATATTACAGTTATATTAGATATAGATTTCAAACAGCACTTCAAAACATATAAATGTATTTCTAATCATAAAATGAATTGTTTTGTCATTTATGTGATTGAAATTTAAAAGCCATTACGATCTGAATCTCGTCCTCATGTCTGTCCGCGGGAGAGGATAATCCACTTCAACTCTAATCAAATAGTTTTTAATCGTTTAGTTTTAATAATAAATAAAAATTCAATTTTTTTTCATCCATGTCTTTATTTATCATTTTTTGATTGAATATTATATCGATTTGAATATAAATGGTTTGAATTAGTATTGAAATTAATAACAACTGAATGTTTACATAGATATTAAGACATTGAAAATGTGTTGCTTTAGGTGTTAATCAGCTTTGAATTTATAAAGCCTTCAAAAATGTATAAAAAGGTTTTGATTTAATTTAGTTTTGCCTAAAATCTGTGTTATGTCTGTCTGTTTGTCTGCAATACAGATATACATAATATTTGAATAAATGAATAAATGAATGAAAATTTTAAGACAACAACAAAATGATTGATTGTTTAATGAATTTATTGATTAATTGACTGAAAATGAAACACAAATTACAGATTTGTTTTAACAAAACAATTATTTCCGCGGATTAGTAACAGAGGAGCACTAAAATTGATAAATTTGAAAGAATGTCTCGGATTATATAATAAGTGTATGAGTGCTGGTCTAATAAATATATACAGTGTTATAGATGGTGGTATAGATAGAGACATACTGTGCCGAGAGTTGCAGAGCGCAGGCAAACTGTCTGAACACGGCATTTGGCAACTGATTAACATTAAGTGCCTTAAGGTATAGAAGAAATTTTTGCAAAACTAAAAGACAGAGAGAAAGCCCTTAATTAGCATTTTATTAGCATTTATGCAAAACATAATCATATAATTCATGAATTAGTTGTTTGTGTCTCAAAACAGTCCAACCATTTGTAAGGCCATTGAAATAGAGATGGATTTGATCTCCAATTATATAATTGGTCTGCAATTGGCCTGTAATCTAATAGTTAGACATATAGTTAGACATTTGAGTGCATTGAGTGAATGAGAATCAGTTGATTGTGATGTGAAAGTGTAGTACAACTGGAAATGTGTTTTAACTTTTTATTGAAGAGTTTTTATACCTTTATATCTGAGTCTTAGGTTTGTCTGACAATTAGAGAGTTGTCTCAAAAAATATAATAATAATTATTGACTTTTTATGCGTTGGAAACCAATTCCCAGTTTGTGAGCACTTATTGTTAATTTTGCATAAATGCATATTAAGGGGCGCTTCCGAAGGGGCTTTCACTGCAATTATCATTTGAAAGCGAAATATATATGATATAAAAATCAGTCGTTTTCAGTCGTAATCATTTCTGGTGAGAACACGTACCGGTGCTCTCAGTCCAGTCTTGTTTCAATGCTCACTGTGTTGTGTCAGTGCTTAGAGCAGAGCCAATATTAATGACATACATCCTAACTATCCTCACGCATAACCAAATGGTCGGTCGGTTTAGTTATAGACCCAAACGGAATACGAATAAAAATGCTTTCGGAATAAAAAAAAGATATATAGACTGCAAGGGCTGACAGCACAGGACTAACTGCACTGATATTAGACAACATTAGACAATGAGAATCAGTGTTTGCAGAGATGGAAGCGATGGACGACTGTATCAAACCGTTACAGTGTTGGGCAAAAAGCGATTTGAGGTCATCACCCCTGAACACAATGATCATCAATTTAGACTGTGGTCAGTTTGGTCAGACATAAATGCCTGTTATTGCCTGTTATGGCATTAAGGCCTGACTTATATTCTATGCTCAGAGCAACTGATGCACACAATCATCAGTACTACAGCCACTGCATCCCCGGCCACATGCATAAGAAGCAATTGATGGACCAAAACATGACGTATACATGAAGTGCATTCATAAAAAGAGTAGAGAAATCGTAACTGTTTTTTGTTTGGCATAGAATAGCAATAATCTAATAGAAAATGGACTGGAATTACATGATTCTGGTGATTGACTCAAACATTCACTTTTTTGCCATTACTTACGACTATTGTATGAATGCATTAGTATTATTGGCAACCAATCAATGGGTGAAATGTTGGCCCAAATCAGTCCACAAATGGATTACAAGTTTCTATAACTTTTTTAAGTCAATTATATCTCTGTTTTCCCACAAATCGATGCATGAGATCAACGATGAGTGCAATTGTATTGAAATAAAGTATTTCAACAAAACTTTTATTTTTTTTCTCTCATTTCAAACCCCAAATACTCAACCGATTTGTCTGTTATAGCAAAATATAGTTGAAAATATCAAATGATATTTTCGTTGAATTTAATCCCAGTTTTGTTAATTCATTGTCACTTCAGTAAAGAAAGTCTTGAAATGAAAGTGAAATTCAAGTAATTTTGATGCGATATATGAGTGGATAATAATAAGTGAGTAATGGATGGCATTGTTAGTCAAAATAACATTTAGACTCAATTGGTATCAAATTTTTGTGCATTTATATCAAGACCTGTAATATAAATAACTTCAATACATATATAGAGTGCCAAACAAACTGTGAGGTCCTGTCAGTGACGGCTACTGTCGACCAAATTTACTTATAGTTAATATAAAACGACTAGAATTTGATCACATTCTGGGCTCTGGTTAGCACTGGATTCAACTGCACAGGCAGTCAGTCATCGCAATCAACCCAATTGTGGGGATTTGTTGTGTATATAATACAGAAGTTCACAAAAACTCTGAGCGACACAAATGACACACATGTAGCTCCTGAAGCCCCTGTGCTATTGCATTATCAAATTTAACGCCAAACTAACACTGGTATAAAGCTTTGCACAAAATTTACAATAGAAACCATAGGGTGCCAACTGTTAGGCACAACATCCAGTGCCAACTATTCAAGAGACTGACTCTATGTGATTGCCAGTCATCACAGTTAGCACCCGAACAGAACAAGACTGAGCCAAGAATGAGACCCAAACGCAGAGCAAATGTACGGTAAGGGCCGGTCGGCTATAGTTTGGTTTAGGCTTAGAATAAACAACAATACGTTTAGCCTTGCATTTGTCAGCGCCCGGGTATGACATGTGTTCTCTTTCCGCGGCATTACATCCCTATAACTAAACTAAAATATATCTAAAATTCACTTTTAGGACACACTTTATCTCAAATGAAAGCTCCCTTAATGTTGAGCCCTTTGGACGGGTAGGAGAAAGAAGTCATAGAAGTCTGTCCTCTCTATTGATCGTTAGATTTATTAACCATTTATTTGAATCGTTTTTATTGTGTTTAAAAGACATGTATTTATGAAATGAAAAATTAATGGAAAATAAATTGATTTAAAAATTTTCAACACTTTTCTGAACATAACTTTCAAATCAGTTAAACATATAATTAATCAAAATTTTGTTTTCAATACAAAATATGCCAAAAACTGAACCAAAACTGAACCAAAACTAAAACACATAAGAAAATCAATACAACATATAGAGTATAGTCGTTGTGAACGACGTTAGACTGGATTACAAACTAATATATGAATACATATTGTATTGGTTTTTAGGCATACATTCATTCATAACATAATATCTTAAACTAATATTAATATGAATTCATTTAAATTTAGTGAAAATTAATTCAGCAATAAATCGGACCATTAATGAAGGCATAACACGTCAGGCCATCAAAAACGATATAAATATATAAATAACTTAATATCAAAGTAGTATTAAATATGGTTTTCATACCATACCATACCATACCATATCATAAGGCACTCGAGTTAATCAACAATAAATAAATATTTACTCATCTCTTAATTATATTACTTATAGTAAGAGATAAAGTAATAATAAATTAATTTATTTTAATATTGGATCGGAAGGAGTCGAGAGAGCACCGGGTCTTATCTCACTCTTATCTTTTGTAACACCAAGGGTTAAAAATCATTATTATTCTCGAGACGTACTAATTCTCTCCCCTTTCTCGCCGATAACTTCGTCTAAAAGTTGAAGTTTTAATAATAAATTCAAATATAAATTATTATTTTTCTTTAGCGCCGGAATACTGTTTCAGAGCCTTATCCCTATCCTCTGCCAAGCAGTTCAGTCACGAGCCATGAAATCTGATATTTTATGGACAATGAGATAAAATTAATTCAATTTGTTTTTGACACTAACCTAAACCCTAAACCTTAAACCCTATGCAAAAGAAACAGTGAATCAATAAAACAGTTTATCGTTTAGTTTAATCAGAAAATATATTTTGCTTTACTTTTGAGATATTATGCGTTAAAGCAGTAAAAAGTTGAGAAAATACTTAAATTTAGTTTTTCTGTTGGTTTTTGAGAGAAATATTTTCATTTGATTAAAAAAATAGTCATATTTTTTGTTTTCATAAAATTATAATTTGCTTTTAATTTAAAAATAATAAAACATTTGATATGAAAGTGAAAATTCTTACCCAAAGTCACTCAAACCTCACATAAAAACTCGTTGTTTGAGGTCACGAATGAAAATACTGTATTACTATTAACTAAAAATTCAGTTTTAATGTTAAACTAATGTTAAGTTTTAATATTTAAGCATAAAATTGTTATTTAAAAGAAAATTTGAAAAATATTCAAATCAATGGTCAAATAAAATGAGTGAATGAATGAATGAATTCAAAGCATAAATGCACTCAAAATTCATTTAAATATTAATCAAAGTTTGAATTATTAGAAAATTATATTAAAATAAAACAATAAAATAAAAATTAATTTATGAATTAGCGAAAGGAAAGGCAATAAAAACGCTTTTATTGACTCATATTATTGTAGTCAATAAATTATGAGCAATGTACTTTTATTTCACTATTTTTTTACTACTCTTTTATATAGAGTTTGAGCCATAAAACATATACTACTCGTCCGTACCTCTGGC
>JAQGAT010000858.1:0-21634 GCA_034687845.1 Pantelozetes paolii
TACACGAAACCATTCCCTCTGTTATTCATAGAGACCTCAAACCCGAGAATATATTGTTTTCGTATAACAACACAAACTCTAAAGATCTGTGACTTTGGTTTAGCCGTTGTTTATGACAAAGACTTTTCCAATCGTTTAAAAGTGGGATCACCTCATCAGAGAGCGCCTGATTGTGGTTACTATACTCTTACCCATGGGAAAGGAACTCGTGGTTATATAGCACCTGAAGTTTATAGTGGACATTATGACACTAAAGCAGATATATTCAGCTGTGGTAAAATCGCCCAAGAACTATTTAAACTCAATATAAAGCAGTAAGATTTAATTATTAAAACTTTATAGATTACCTTGTTAATAATTATTTTAATCTACAGATCATCCGAACATTTGGACACAAAAATGAAGTCATATTACCAAGGTTTATATTCTCAAGTGGTATTGATGATGCTTAGAAGTCCTTTTAATAAAAGACCCACCAGTGCTCAGTTGTTAAAAGCAGACAAAGAGTGGTTTATAGTTTGGGAAGCGCCCGAAGATAAGGCAGAGTTTAATCAAGTTATGAATTATTTAAAGGATTTTCAATTTTTCTATCATTTCTTTCAAAAGAAGTTTGAATACATTCTAAGCTCTCGATTGTGTACAACAAATATAAATGACAGAAAAAATGTTAACAATAAATTGAAAAATAGTATCTTTGATGTAGGCGGAGCCAAAGTAACCTTGTTAATATTCATATTGAGGTTCTGGAAAGTTCCAGACACTGTATACTAACCTTTACTTGATGTTATGGAAACTTCCAAACAATGATAAAAACGAATGTAATATAAGACGACTCACAGAAAGTGGGCGTCAGTTCTTGTTTAGCTCTTGAAGAGAGAAGTCATGTTTTAGATAACAATAAATTAATAGTGTTTTAGTTAATCCGGTGCTTACCTTAATTGTGTTGTCGTTCCCGCTGTGCGTATGAGAGGCCCGAATACGTGGCCGACCCAAGGATCCCAAGTATACCCTTAGACGTCCCACTCGGACGTACACAGCATTTGGTGGCTACCGATAAGCGTTGGCCTCGGTATCGGTAAGCCTTGTATTTGTTATAGACACTGCGTAAGCGTGAGTAAGTGCTACCGTATCCTCGGCTGTGGAGGACAGGTAGCTGCTCAGCCTGCGTCATATCTGTAACAATGAACCAAAATATTGGGAACGGTATCAACAGTTGTATGAATTTATGTTTAAAACAATGGTTTAGAAGAGTATTATCCAAAACACCAGACATTCAGTACATTCAGGGGATTATTCACTATTAGCTTGTATTCAATTCAATGAATGATTTTAATGCACAGAAAATTTAATCATTTTTTTTATTTCATTCAATAATTTCAAACAATTTATGATTTTTTAATTATTTGAAGATATTTTTTTTTTAAAAGGATAAAAATAAGAAGACATAACTTATAGGCAACAAATTGAATCTAGGTTAGTTTTGTATTGATATACTGTATTGTGAATTGCATTTTGTGATCTACTGGCTTAGAGGCTGAGTATGAAATACTTACCCTATTTGTCTCAAATCAATGAAAACCCAACAATTTATACAAAAATATATTGAAAACTATTCATGACTTGAGTTGAATGTAATTAAAATCATAAAACAATTAAAAGAAAATTCAAATCATTTTATTGTTTATTATTTTCAATAAAAGAAAAACTGATTTTTAATCAGAAAAATAATAATTACTTTGAATATGAAGTGAAAACACTTTATATATATAATAATAATTTGTATATTATTTACAATTAATTAAACATTTTTTTAAATAAAAACTTTTCAATTGTTTTAAACACTTCTATTGAAGGCTAAAATGATTTCTTCATTTAAAAGCAATTTTCAAAAGGAAGACAATTATTGACTATATTTTCATAAAATAATTTCAATTTTTAGAAAAACAATTATATTTACAGTAATTTTATATACAATTTATGTTTCAGTTATTTGTGTCCGAATATAATAACAGTTAATATTAATCATAATTGAAATAAAGAGTTAATATATAGTATTAAAGTCTGAGCTGTACTGAGGAGGACCACAATCGCTGTACTTTTCTTTATAAAAGTCTTCCCTTTTTGTCACTATTTTGGTCTTACTCTGACAGGCGAAGGCAAATCTGAGGTCCCTGATCATTTCATCAAATATTGAGTCCTTTGGAAGAAATATTCAAATATTATCAAAATTATTGACAAATTTCATGGTAATAGTGATGAATATGAAGAATAACTTTGTGTTCAATGTATGGAAATTATTCCTAATATGAGAGTATCATTGAATACCATTTATATTGAATATATGACGGGTTATTTTGGTTTCAGTTTAATCTGTTTTTAAAGCTAGATATAAAAGAGCAGAAACTAAATAATTTGATAAAACCTTTGCCACAAATGAGCAAATGTTTAGACAATAAAACAACTTTTGTCCACAAAAACTAATCAATTGTTTGTATTTCTAAAACATCTGTTGTTATTTGAAGTCAAACAAACGTTTCTCTCTTCAAACCATTTAATTAAAGGGTTTATCAATTGATTTGTTAAATAAAAGCAACAAAAATAACTATCAAATGCATACCTCCTTAAGGGTATCCCTTCTGGCCTTCCATATGAACTCAAATATAGCGACTAAGAAGGAGAGGGTTAGTCCTCCCAATAGGACAACGAAAACACCCCCGACGTGATCGATACTAAGGTTATTAACAGAGGAAGACTTTTTTGTTTCTTCAGTACACTGTCCACCACCTGATTGAGAGTGAATTTGATTAAAACCCTGAAAGAAAGCCATGTATGACAAGACAGACCCTTTTTCTGTTTCCACCACCTGTCCTTCAATTGCAATAACACTCCGTTCTCATGCAATTTCAGTATAGCATGGGATAAGGGGTTTCTATAGGGAGAGTCTTAACACCAAATAATCAGATATTTAATTGCATCACAAAAGCCTAGTTATGTCTAACCTTTTCTGGTGGCGATTCCGTACCCCTTATTGTCCAGAAGTCCACCGATTTGTGTGAGATTACAATCTCTCTCA
The DNA here is from genome assembly GCA_034687845.1 of Pantelozetes paolii. Lineage (NCBI taxonomy): Eukaryota > Metazoa > Arthropoda > Arachnida > Sarcoptiformes > Oribellidae > Pantelozetes > Pantelozetes paolii. The sequence goes on from JAQGAT010000858.1 coordinate 3,074, forward strand.
ATGTTGTACTCAATGGAAGCGCTTTCCCTATAATCACAAGATATGAACAATAATTAGTGCTTTTCAACTGAAATGCAATTATTATAGCAATGATTACATGAGATAAGCGTAGTTTCCGTTACTATGTCTAACCCTTTTGATGCCGTCAGCATTGTTGGTGGCGTAGACATGAGGGTTACTATTCATGAACCGATACATCCTTTGGTACATTGGTATCTTGGATTCGGCAAAGAAGGCTCGGGTGGAACCACTGCGAAGACACCCGAACTCTATACTTGTTTGTGAGGCCAAGCCGTCGGCGTCTTCAATAGGATAAACAACTTTCTCAACGGTGAGAAAAGCGGCCAAATTTGCTGTGTATGAGGAGATCATTATTAATGTGAAGAAATACCAAATGGCGGCCACAGTTCGGGTCGACATCGCTCTGACAAGTATTGGATTCATTGAAACAACGATTAAATTATTGAAACGTTTAGAAAATTAATGCTTAAAAACTGTAATCAAATGTTTATTCAATTTATCTGATATATATCAATAGATAAACAAGGTCATAGTATATTGGGATGTCTATCCGATTATGTTCTGGTCAATATTTCAATTTTTATTTAAATCTGTCGTAAAATTCAATAAAAGTTTATTAGAAATTAAATTTTTATCTGATTTTCATTACTAACAAAAATAATCCCTAAATGTATGTCAATATCAAAGTTTCACTTTTCAGGTGGTATTGAGACAAAAATAAATTTGAGTGTTTGAGACCAAGAATTACTTTAAAACCCTTTTCTCTCAACAAAATCTATATTTCATTTCAAAAGATATTTCAAATATTTTGTTTGAATTTTTATAACAAAAATATTTCAAAACATATAATCCTTTCGCAAATTTAATGCCATTTTCTCTCTATATTTAAATTTTATGAGAAATACTTGGAGTTTTGAAAATAACAAACAAATTGTGAGTGTATTCTCATATAATTTATATGACATACCCTTTAGTGTGCCATAAATTGTATAGTTTTTCAATGAAATATTAAAATGAAAAATGATTTCAATAATCATTAGCACAAGAGAAGCGGAAAATATATAAATAAAAATAGTTTTGTTGTAAAGAATTTAATATTTAGTCCAACATTGGATCATTGGATGCAAAAGTGAAGCAATAAAACACATGAACACTGAATCCAAGGCTTTCATAAACATCTCAATGGGTTTCAACAAAGTCTTAGTGAATATGTAATCAAAATATTCTCTGTGTTATCAATGAATTTGTTTATAAAAGGGATTTAAAACTAATGAAAATTTTCATTAATCATGAATTCATTGAAATATTTTTATAAATTTTGTTTTTGTTGTTAAAATTTAATTAAAACTCTTGTAATTAAAAGTTTTTGACAACGAGTATGAAAGGGTATGAAAGGGTGTGAAAAATACTTTAAACAGTTAAGAATCTAATGAATTGTTTAAATGTTGTTTTGATATCTATTGCATACCAAAGGGTCTAAACTGAGAGTTCAATCAAATCTAGATTTTAATCCCTATTTCCAAACATTAACTCAATTTTTAATTAAATACAAAACAATTGAATGTAAATACTTGGGCGCGACTGCCGATCCCTGTTGCATCATTGTGCCAATTGTAAATGAGAAACTATTGATCAAGCTAAAGTTGTTCTCCAGAACATTGTCACTCTGTCTGCATGGGTGCGGATCATCCCATTCGTCTGTTTTTGGAGAGAAATAATCAAAATTTATTGCAAAACTTAAGACTCTTTTTGAGTTCAAAAATGATTTTCATTTTCTTTCTTTTGTAACATTTTATTCCCCCTTAAAGTGAAAATATAATAAAGAAATATTACATGGGGTGAGTCGACCCACGAGAAACAGGATTGTGCTGACGGAGATGTAGGCGCCCAACACATAGATCCACACAATGTTCTGAAAGGGGGATAGGAATGAGAAAAGTGTTGTCACTTTTGTGGTCGGCTTCTTGAATAGGATAGAGATGCCAGTGTTCATAAAGGGTTGGGTGAAGTCAACCGCTTCCTCCCTTTTCAATGTGATGGTCAGGTCTACGATTGCTATATCTGCTTCTCCTCTGATTAGTTCACCTAAAGTTAGGAAGCAATGAATGCACTGAAAGACAATAATCAATATAACAAACAATAGGATACCTATCATCCCATTCCACTCTCCGTTCTCGTCTTTGATACCATAGGCGCCGTCGGAGACGAGTTTAAATCTATACCGAAATCCCATAATTTTGGACAACTCTTCGATGAGGTCGACAGCAAAGCCTTCAAACTGTTCGTTACCGATGCGGGAAATGGCACTCTCCTTGAGCATAGTGTAGGGCTCGGAGATCACTGTCGTCACCGTAAGTGTTATATTCGTCATCGCAATGGCCGTGTAGTGAGACATCATCTCTCGGCTAATGTGCAGATTATTTGTTGTATTTGATTGTGCAGACTGTGACCAATGGCCAATCTGTGGGGACGGGTATTACAAGTGTTTAGTCAATAATCAATCAATTGTTTCATTAAATTCATATTCATTTCAACTATTTGTGTCTTATATTGAAATCAATGCAAATATAAACTCAATCAAAGAGTGGACGATATTTAGTGATATTTTTTGTTAACATTTATGTCATTTATCAGTAATTTATTACTTGTCATAAAATTAATATTTTATTAGCACATGAATAGCCTGTCCTCTACTCCCGGAGTCGTTATAGAAAGTGATGAGAGGTTTCAAGAATTTTATTTATTATATGAAAAAAAAGTTTTTATTGATTTCCGAAATAATTTTTGGCTGTTTATCAATAAAATAAAAATCTATTATATGGGGCCGAGTATGAGATAACTGTCCAATTGTCATATATTTGTTTTATTGACTAATTAATCATAAAATAATAATAACTATTATATAATTATTATTTATTTTGAATAAATTGAGATATATTTTCACTTTTATGTCTTATTTGGCAAAAAATCTAATGAAAAATGATTACAAGAATTGAATTATAAAATAAAATAAATCACTTTAAGACTTAGTCTTAAATATATTCTTTGATTCAATAATTTTTGTGTTTCAAACAAAAATACCCCTTATTTTTGGCTTTTAGTCTAAATCACAGTAAAAGCACACAATATTTATGGCATTAAATTTTAATCTAATTTTTCAAAGCATTAGTAAAATTCAGAAATTATTTTCTCAAAAATAAATTATAAATTAAAAACAATTTTAAAACACATTTTTAATCGCATTTTCATTCACTAATGGATTGAATATTTCAAAATATTTTCAAAACTGAATAACGATTTTGTTTTTTATTTTGAAAATATATTATGAATTAAATGGACTTAAAGTCTAAACGGATTATAAAATTTTATATTAAACGGAAACAAAACGCAATCATTAGATGACATATAAATTATAGCATAAGTGAGACAAAACTTTGTTCACAATGTTATACAAATTCAATGGTATTTTTGTCATACAATCAAACCAAATGTGATTCAATAGAGTGGACACAAAATGAGCAAAAATGTTGTCTAATATTGTATTAGATTTGCTTTTTTATGCACTCAATCATCAATTGAAGAGACAATTTGTGACATACTTTTTGCAATCCGTCAATAGATATGGTCATTACGTCCAATGCAAAGCTTGATCTGAACCCGGACTGATCAAAGCCTACCAGTCCTGTGATGCCTCGGAATGTGATCTGTTTTGTGTCAAATTTGACAGCGATTTGAATAAAAAACAAAATTAATGTGAAATGAAATTAAAATCTAATTAAAAATATTTAAAAGTTTTTTACTGTAAAAGTGTTTTATGTTTTCATAGATTTATTGATTAATTTACTGAAATAACCTTTTTTACAATGTATTCAATTAGACCTGACATTGAATACCCCCTAAAGCATACTCCGGTGCAAAACGACTGACCCTTTATTAGGTTAATTCAATTCATTGAGAAAATTTCAATTTGTTTCTCATTCACGAGAATTCAATTATATTTTGATTAAAAACAGTGAATAAAATAGTTTTCAATTAAGTCCTGATTGAGTGGACAGTTATGTTATGCCATGGTTTCCACTGATAAGCGAATCAATTATTAAACATTTCAATACATTTGTAATTAAAACAAATTAAACTCAAAGTAACACTAATTGTAATCTTTTTTTTATGACATTTTCTCTTCAAGTAAATGAAATTTTCTGACTTTTTATTAAATAGTATTTTATAGATTAAATGGATAATAAGGGGTATTATTATTATTTAATGTAAAATAAGGGGTATTATTACTGGTCTCATGTAGTTGATTAAAGAGCTGCCATAAAGCCATGGATTTCCACTTTCGCAGGAAATCGGTTGAATCCCATCCACAGACTGACTCTGATCTAAGTCTTGGAGAGCAGTGGCCAACAGTTTGACCCCGTCGTAGATGAGCGCCGATTCGGTCTACCAGTGCATCGATTTTTATGTAACAAATGAAACACAAATTTATTATAACTTTAGACAAAAGCCTGAGTTATGGCCCAAAAATAATCAATAAAAGGCATTAAGGGTTATATCAATAAAATACTGGTAATGACTATCAATACCAATGAACTCAATGTCATTATTATTGGTCTTATTATTGAAGAGAATTAATCTTAAAACTAATGTTTATAAAAGTTGTCATTTAATTGACAATATTGTGCTTAAAAGGCATAACAATTGTTGACTCAATAGATGAAATCAATTGATTGTTAAAGAGGTTTATGAATAGACTTCTCACTCATATATAATAAGAAATGAAAACAAATATTAAATGCAATAATAATATAGAAATCATAGGAATGTATGAAAAAGTAAATAAATCAGACATAAAATGATGGCATTAAGGGTGCAATCAATTATATAACAGGGGATAAAATGCTTATTTATGTACTGTTCAACAGATTTAAGTATTTATTGATTGCAAATGAATGGAAATCCCGAGTAATAAGTGATTTGAATACCAGTATATGGTTTGGTGGCTGAAAATGCTTTTTCCCTAATCTGGCGGTCGTTTGTGTCCATTCGTTGATTACATTCTGGAGCTCAGGACTGACCACATCCACCAATCTGTATGAAGTTATCTTAGTTTGGCCAAACTTAAAGTCCTCAAGGTCTAAAGTGTGCAGATCCTGTTAAATCAGATTAAATAAGACTTAACTTCAATCAAAATTTGATAAATCATTGATTGGGAGAAACAGTTGAGACTTATATTAGACTTATATTTATTACTGAATAAGAGTTTTATAAAGAGATTAATCGACTCTTTCTTATAGTGTTTTAGTCATTGAAAGTCAAATAAATTATAAATAAAATAAGGGGTAAATGGTTTGCGCACACAATTAAAGACACACTTGTATTGAACAAGGTTATTCTAAGATTTTCCACTTATATCACATTTTATCAATTGAAACAGGGTTGAAAGATATTCTTCATTAGTTTAGCTCCAAAATCACTGTTTCAAGGCATATAATCAACTGTACAAGACAAATTCAATTATTTTATTGTTAAAATAGTCCCCTTTGAAACCTTGGTTAGCCCCTTAGAAGTTGAACAAAGGAAACAAAATATCAAACATTAATTAATTTGTGATTTATTTGGCGTAAAGTTTAAACACATTTATAATTCTTGACTCGTTTTCAAAACTCGTAAGAAGTGATCAATACTTGCGAAACAAAATGGATTTTTTTTTTGTTCAAATATCAAGTGATATATCATTTGTTTGAAAATAACTGTTAGTTTTACTCTCAGAAAATTTTCAGTCGTTTAGGTTTGAACTGAAAATGTTATGAAATTATAGAGAAAATGAACGAAATATGTGACGAAAGTTATAATTTTCTTAACTATGGATGAGTTGTTTGTCCGTCAAGTGCTTCAATAAAAAAGGTTTTCACTGCCATTGATATGTCATTTCATTCTTGAGTTTATTTTCGCAAAAGTTTTATAAAATATTGTTTTCTATTAAATCACTCATTGGTTTCAAACAAGTCTCAATTGATTGTCAAGTGAAATGTCATAGATTACATTGGAATTAATAAGATTATTTATCATACTTTTGAGTTAAGGGGCGATAAAGTTATTTTCTTTATAAAAATACTGTATAATAATGTTTTGCCCCCTTATATGGCTTTAAGGTTTAATTTTTAGCTTTTAAAAGACAGAAATGAGAAAAATGTTAAATATTTTCAATTATTTAATGAATTTCTTAATTGTTTGCCTTTGAGTTCATTCCTGGAAATGGAGGCAAAAGTGAATGTGTTTTTGAGCACCAATTCATTAAAATCTCAAACTTATCCATACTTTTCATAATTTGATTTTAAAATTAAATCTATGAATAAATCAAATGTAAATTTATATCCAATTTGATGTATAAGACATGGAATATAAGGAAAGATATCTTTCATTTTAAAAATTCACTTTTGATTTGCGATTATTAATGAAAATTTATTTAATGCAAGAGATTTGTGAATAATATTAAGAACTACTGAAAAAAATATTTTATAAAAAGCAAATAAATAATAAAAAGTTTTCATAATTTTTGATATTAAAAAATAGTAGACCTAAATAAGGGGTATATCTATAACTGTAACACAGAGTGCATAAAAAATGATAAGAAAAATTATTGGGACAGGCATATTTTCATTTTACACTACATTTACTTCCAGTGCTTTCTCTACACTTGTTTAGAGATAACATAGAATAGGAATAAAAAGGAGAAAAAGGTTTTTTGAATTTCAGACATAAATCCAATGAAATATCAGTATTTTTTGTTACTTTTATTTTGATATACAATGAAAACCGTATATAAAAAGACTTCAACTGAAGATCAAAATCAATTGTGAATAAAGTTATATTTGAATCGATTGCTAGTTTTCATCCGTTTATATAAAAGTTGGCGAAAAAAAAGTTTTAATGTTTTTTTGGCTAATAATAAAACAAATAAAATATTTGTCAATAGTTTTGGTTTGGGATTCAAAACAGATTTCAATGAATTAATTAATCCCTGTTTGATAATAAAATGTGCAAGTATAAACTCACCAAGGATGTGATTAGATAGCTATGTGCTTCAGTCATCATTCCAACTTGTTGAGCCTATAAATGGGCAAAAAGTGAGTAATGTCAATTTATTGATTAGATATTTGGTCATTAATTAAGTAATCGTTTTGTATTAAAGCTTTGAATTATTGTTTGGACAGGAAATGGACAAAACACTGACACTTATAACACCTAAACCACAGATAATTGAACTAAACTTATGTCTAATAATGAGAGGAGTTATCGACAAAAGCGCGGAATTTATTGTAAAGTTTTTTTCAATAATTGAAAAAAACGATACAATAATTGAAATTTAATTAAAAATATCGTGAGTTTTGTCTTTTAATTCAAATCCAATTCAAATCTAACAATCTTTTTGATAAAAATGAAGACAATTGTCAAACAATTTGTTGTCATTTCAATCCAACTATTGGTCATTAAATCTGAAGACTTTCAAAAATCCTTTGCCGAAAACAACTATACTATTGATTACGGCTATCAATGTTATCAAAAACACTATGTCTTCATTGGCCTCAACTACTGGGAACTGTCCAATGACTCGATGTGTCTGATGTCCAATGAAAGCAAAATCTTTGATGGGTTTGGGAGTGAGAAGAGAATGCCCTTCCAGACAATGACCATCACTCCCGACAAAACAGTCATTACCGGCATATTTGAGGTTATATTCACTGAATATTAATTTGATTTTCATTTTAAAGACATTTTCAACAGAAAACCGATTATTCATTTGAATGGAAAGCTATCAAAATCGATGCAAATACCGGTGCTCTAGAAGTGGATAAAACCTTTAATAGAGACAACACTAAGGCGAACAACACATCTTTCGATGCGGACTTCAATCCATCGCTTGTTTTTAGCAGTGAATACCATGACATATGTTTCCTTCAGCAGGTGTTCAGTGAAACCGCAAAACTATGGATCCGTGGCTACCGTTGTCTCAGATTTAACAGAAATCTTGAGCCGTACAACTACACCGATGCCATAATCAATGAAGTGATGGACGAAGAGACTGTCGACAATTCAACGGTTCTTAATGGCATTGAAGGCACACGAGAAGTGGTTGCTATCTATAGAGTGATCGTTAATAAAGTGAAAAGATATGTATTTTATTACCGAAACAATCAAATCATTGAATACTGTCTCACAAATGATAACAAATTTCAAAAAGAGGTTTCAGTTTTAAGGTTTTGTTATATTTTTATAAATTAACTGATTATTTATTCAAAACAGTGCACTGAAACCAAAGAATTAGCTCTTTGTTCAGAACTTCCAGGTGACCCAAACACTTCCGATAAACCGAGTGATGGAAGTCTTAACTGGCTTTGGATTTTGATTATCATTGCAGTAGTCCTGACACTCATTGTGATTGTTGTTATCGTTTATTTAAAGTCCAGTGATAATGAAAAGAAAGGTAATTTCATTTCAAACTAACTTATAATTGAATAAAAATTAAATAAAACTAATATTTCTTTAGAGCCAATGACCGCCACTGAGAGCACGAAGACCGCCACTGAAGGCCCGAAGACCGGGAAGTCGACCACTGAAGCGAGTGTGTCGGACAGCGATAAGGTCTTTGTGAGGACGCGTTCAAAACCCGTTTAAAGGCTAAACCAATTGTTTTGATATTTTCTTAAATTAATACAAAATTGTTAACAAATTATTGATTTATTAGTGTTTACTCTATTCACTCAACTCTGTTGTCAACACTTGAGTCGGTTTTTCAAAGATTTATATTTAGTTTATTTGACTCACAATTGAAATAAATGTTAATTCTTGACTGAAATTACAAATGTTTTTGCATAACATTTAAATCCTTTAATAGTAAACACTTTGAGAAAATAATTTCCTTCTCTAACATTAGATCCAAGATTTGTTTGTAATTACAAAATTAACCTTGAATATTATTCATTATATCAGGATCATTATAAAAGTAGTGAGAATTGATATAAAAGGTAAAAACTATGTTTAATTCAAAGGCATTTGAACACATAGTGTTTCACTTTAAGATAACAGCCCTTCCCTGTCATCTGCAGGTTTGGTCAGCGCTATAAAGAACTGATTAATTACTGGACGACTATTTGTTTCAATATATTTTTGGATCCATTGCTTAGTGAACGGATGTAATAATGATAAAGTCGTTTATTATCATTACTATAACTGTGGTCTATATTACAGCATAAACTGGATCAGAGCACTGGTATGTACTCTAACCGTTGATATCGGTTCAATTCATTTGTGGTGATTTATAACTTCAATTAAATGATTAAATGAGTTCACAATTTATACTTTCATCACTTAATTGATGATTGAATTCAATGCGAAAACAAATTATCAAATCATTTGTTAAATAATTTTTGCAATAAATTTGTTATACTTTTTAACAAATTCCGATAAATTCTGAATATTTTTTTATTTTTTTTTTGTTTTTTTGAAAACAAATAAAAAATAAGAAAAATATTGTGAAAAACACAACAAAATTAGGAAAAGCTTTACTAAAACTGGAAATGATTTGTATTTTTTTCAAAATCGATTTCAATATATATTTTAAGAGTCATTTGACGGCAAAAAAAATGTTGAATAAAATAAAATATATTTTCAGTTATTATTTCAATCCTTTAGAGAGTAATTCAGAGCAGTTTTCTGCAATAAATGGACATTTCCTCAACTCTTAAACCATAAAGAAGTTATATATAGAGTGAGTGAGAGATACTGTAGATCTGAAACACAAATGCAAAGCAATGGAAATATAACTGAATTGTAAGCTATTTCTAAAATTTTATTCAAGCAATAAAACTAGCCGTTAGTCCATTGGGTCGACAACTGTTACAAAAAGCACTTTTATGTCTATATTCAGAGAATATGTGCTCAATATCTCCAAATTGGATAAAATCTCAATTTACTCCCTATTTATTCAATTCGTATACAATTCACAGAATATTCAGTGAAAGTCATTACAGAATAGTTAAGTATTTTTGATATGTTTTTCATAAAACAGTTAAGTATTGAAGTGATTGATAAAAATGTCTCAACTTTTCTCAAATCACAGATTTGTTTCAACATTTCAAACACTATTAATGATTATATACAATGAGTTGGCATTAACATCAAATGCAATGCAAATGACATCTAAATTAAAATCATTTTTTTGTGTATTTATATTCAAAAAACAAATTAAATCTCTTTTATTCAGTTATGGATTAATCAATAACTGCTGAGTCTTTGCAATGTTATAGACATTTGATTTGTCAAAAAAAGTCTGACTTTAGTTTAGACTGAATTCATAGATAAAAATGATAATAAATGAAAGGATTTAATGTGTTTTCAGAGTTATATAAATTAGTTTTTCAAATACAACTGTTTATTCAGTTTTCAAGTATTAGCAAAAATTTTATACAATTTACTTATATTATGAAAAACTACTGTTCCGGATAAAAGGATCCGTTAGCTTTTCATGTGTGGTATGTTTTTTAGATAAATTATTTATTATTAATCTCTTTTCAGTGTTAGAATCCCTGGTGAGTTGGAAATCTACAGAAGATTCCGTAACCTATTTTAATTTACATGAAATCGATTCACAATTTCAATGAAAACTATTATTTGTTTCAATCATTTGTTGGGTTTTTGTTGAATTCATTAATTATTTTGTTTTCATACACACATACACACACACAACTCGGGCACCAGTATTAAAGGGGGCACAAAATAAGGGTGAAAATGTCAGACAATTATCGGGTGAATAGAGAATTACATGGAAAGGGAGGACAAGTAATAAATTAGAGTTAGGGTTAAGTTTATACAAATATAATGCAATCCTCTTTTGACACGAAATAAGGAATGAATAAGTTTTTCGTTACTTTCAATAAATCAGTTGAAAATAAGAGTCAAAAAAACAAAACCTTATTTTAAAATTCAATTTTAATTTCAACTCTAAGTCACGAGAAGTGCTGTAAGTTTTCAAAATGCAATGAAATGTGAAAATAATTGAGAATAACTTGAATATTGAATAATAAATATTGAATTTTATTATCAATGGCTTGTGTTGTATAGGAATGGCTCAGCAATTGAACGCCTAATCGATCAGTGAATTTGACACATATATTATGGCACAGAATATTCTGGTCGTGCGAATGGCAACAGAATATTATTATTACCAACACTTTGTTTGGTGTTGTTTAAGATAAGCCATAAAATCATTGCTAAACATAACATAAAACTTAATAAAAGTTTCATAATATCTAATATTTTTGGTTTTATTTTGTGATTTTATTTTGTGAATCAGAAAACAACTTCTTTCAGCTATAATGTAATCACTTTAGCAAAGATTGATGAGAAAAGATTGAGTGCACATTAGGTTTATATACCAGTGCCCGATATTATTTGTCTGACACTAGCTTTGGCCCAAACATACCAGTGCTAACAATAAGAGAATATTTAACAGAAGTTAAATACAAAACATGTGCTGAAAATAATTCAAGAATTATCTAATGGTTGGTTGAATACCATTCCCATTGAATGATGGCTTGAATGCAGAATATTATTAAAGAATTAATAATCTTATGATTTCATTGACATTTGAGGCGAAATGTGAGTACAGGTATTGAAAATATGACTTTTACCCCCTGGGGATAATACCCGGAACACTTAACTCGTAACTCAGGATCAGTTTCAACAGAAAAGAGTAAAAATTAATTCAAGAAAAGAGAGAATAGATTCCCTGAAAAACAATTTCAATGCTATTAACACTTAAAACAAAATATTTTTACATCTAATTTGTTAACAGAAAAAAAAGAAACAAGGATAATTAGAAGAAAAACTAATGTCAACATTACTCACATGTCTGAGCACATTAATCATGTTCTCCCGTCTCACATCGAGTACAATATTATTAACTTTGGCCTTATTTATCTCCCAGAATGTGTCCCTGTATGGTTTGCCAGCAGTGAACTGGTACAATTGAATTGTCCAATCGTTTCGTTCGGCTTCTTTGAAAAAGTCCTGAATTCTTATTATTCCTGAAAAAATGTGAGAAAAATATTTGAAATGATTATAAAAAACTAATAAAATATTATATGAATGAACAAGGTCATTAAACAATAACGAAATATTTAGGTTAATTAAATGATCAACGTCTTTTCCAGTTTATAATCCAATATTAAATATTGACTGAAATGCATGTGAAATATGATTAAAATATTCATAATAAGTGAGAATTCATTAATTATTTGTTTGTATTATAAGTTAATTGTCTTTTAATTAATAACAAAAATAAATCATTACTTAAAACAAAACGGATTTAACTTTTAGACCGAAATCTAGGATTAATTCACAAATTGTTTTCATAATAAGAATATTCTTTATATATCTCTAAGACTTTGCATTAGTTTTGCTGTTATTTCAATGAAAACCATATTCTGTTTAAACATTGAATTCTTTTGCAAGACTTAAACAAAATGATTGCGAAAAGTGAAGAATTGGCTGAAAAAGGCTTGAATTAGATTTGAGACACAAAATCAATACTTGAATTGTATTTTCAATGACTGAATATTCTTTCAACATTAAACATGTGCTCAAATGTATTGAACCATAAGTGTTAAGAGACCTAGAAGTGAAAGTCAAACAGTTTTTTTCACACTTTATTTGATTTATGCATAAATGCACTGATATTTTGATTACTAATTGTTTGGAAACCTATTTCAAAGATAATTGAATTTTTTAATCTTAAGGTGATTTGAATTCAAACCAAAAATAATTCAATTTTCAAAACACAAATGAAAGTGAAATAACTTTTGCTTTAAACCCAATTGAATGCAAATAAATGTTTGATTGTATAAAGAATTTGAAGAAAAAATGTCAGAAAATTAGAGATTATTTAAACATTAATGAGATTACAGGTCAAACAAAAACCAACAAATGTTTAACAAAATTATATTTTAATTTGAATTAATGTTACGATAACTGAATGAAAACATTTTGTGTTTCGTGTAAACGACTAATTGATTATTTGCCAAATGATTGCATAAAAACCTGAATTTAATGAGAATTTCACTCAAATTAACAATAAATTGATATTAAATTTAATTATTAATAAATTCGTTGATTATTTATATTTCAAATTGAATCTAGGTTAGTTTTAGTAAATAATTAATTAACTAACTATTGAGACTAAAATTGGATATTTTTAAACTTTATTGAATGCAGATCCTCAATAAACTAACCATGTTACTCTCACTATTTACTAATAGTTGCAATTAGATTACTTCACACCCTTTCTTCTAATTCCCTGATCACTCCACAAACACTATTCCTCTGACCTCTAACCATCCAATTATGTTATATAAACCAAACTTACATTTCTTTCAAATGACTTAAGACATGACTCACTACTAGTCAGGGCTTAATGTGATTTGAAATCGCATTGAATATAAATTATATGAAAATAAAATTCATTGAAAAGAGAATTCATTTATTACTTTGGGAATGCCTTCAATGGTATTATTACTACCTGTGCTCAAACAGGAATTCATTTTCATGAGTAATGCATTCAAATGATAAGAAATTCATGATTTGCTGAAAATATTTATTGCAAAAAATATATTTCAATGATATCTCATATTTGAGTGAATATTCTTGAATCAAATATTTTTTGTTTTTATGGCAAATACAAGACTAAAATAAGCATTGAATCCAAACCTTCATTATTCTCGTAGACGACAGCAAATACTTTCCAATTCCAAGCCTTAACCAAATCTACATAAGCTTTTGCCAAAACAGCGGTTTTCGGATACAAATTAATTGATAGGTCATCCCTATGGGGCTGGAAATCCCAACGGGTCTCGACGTGAGGTATTTCTAATGTATCACAAATTGATTGGGTGTGCGTTGAGGTCGGGCCAAGATTTAACGGCCCAAATATGGCCACTACTCCGTTACGTAAGAGTGAACACACTGTTGGGAAAAATAAATACTTTGTTTTAGACTTAAATAGCAATTGATTTCATCACTAAATGTTTGTAACAATAAAACAGTAAAATCTTTATTAAAATAATTTTAATTAAAATATATTTTGATATATAATTGTTGAGTAAAATGAATGCATTGTAAAATAAACAAGATTGTTATATTTGTTTAACCATGTATGAATAAAACAACAAAACCTTTAACATTAGATTTTATTTTTTTCTGTTTAACAAATGCATTGAAGAATAGATTTAAAAGTTTTTCATCAAATCTATTGTAATAACAGAAAAGTAAGCGAAAGACCAAAAACTCAAAACTCATATAAATTTAACACTGGATATAATGCTTTCAATAATAAATCATTGAAATATCAATACAATAACTTTGAGCTAAAAATTGTATGAAATGTTAGATTATTATCAATTCTTAAGGTTTTAGATGCCATTAAAACGTGAAATAAATGAATCAAACGTTGAATTGATTAATATTTAAACAATATTTCTTTGCTTTATTGCCTCAGACTTTGTATTATTAATTCAATGTTGCGTTAAAACTATCAAAGAATATATGAATAATTGAGGGCCAGGTCTGGCCTGACATGTAATTTATAGGACTTTTTGGCTTCACTTCTAGTATTTGTTGGATTCTTGTAGATAAGAGGTTAGAGTTTGAGTGGAGTTTGAATGAGGTTTAGATCAAATCCAATATAAACTTCAATATAAATATGAGAACAGGTTTTCACTCAAAATTCAATACAAATATGTATTTTTTGCGATCGGTTTTCATTTGAGTGAATAAATATAAAAGACATTAGATTTTAATAAAAAATAAATCAATTTATAAAACAAATACTAAATACTAATGAAAATACCGATAAATGTATTGAATCTCAACGTCTTATGCATCAAAATGTCGTTAAAATTTTTAAATGTAAAAAATGTTTTAAAAGTTTTTAAAGTCTTAAAGGAATTCACTTTTATTTAAATACAAATTCTTTAATAATATGTAAAACTTGAAGAAAAAAAACTTAATTTAAATTCAATTTATTTTAAGTAAAAAAATTCCTTAAAAACACTTTAAAAGTGTTTTTATTGAGTTATTAATTGATTAGTTCTCATAAAATACACCAAATATTGACAAAATATTTGATATCCGGGGTTAAATTATATTCTATATACCAGAATTATTTATCAATCAATCGCTAAAGTAATTAATTGAATGAAAAATTAATACAAAAAGTCATTACTTTAGTGACCATTGAATACAGGATTCACTGTAATTGTGGACACAATTCAATAAAATGAAAGTATTTTCCAATATTTTGAATGACTTATAATAAAAGTCATTGAATTTGTCGTTTAAATGACAACAAAATAACTATAAAGGGATGAAATAAAGTGAAGAATTGGGTCAACACTGGAGTATATATATTGTATAAAAGTTTTGATGAAATCCCAAACAGGAGTCAATTAAATGTTAGTTTCAATGAACAAATACTTCAACGTATTTATCAAATACAATGACAGTTGATATCAAATAATGTATTGAAAGAAAAATGTTTTTAATTGACTTAAAACCCAAAAACCTATTTATTATTTTGATAGAAAAGGTCCTTTTTTGTGAAACATTTTTGTGACATTCAGTCGATTTAACACAACATTTACTTCTTTAGTGTATTTGTCTATAATTTAAACAAATACTTAATAACAGAGGAAAAAAAGTTATTTATTTGTAAGCAATAAATAAAAATAAATTATTGTGTGTTTTGACTCAAAATATTGGTTTTGTTGTGAAAAATGTTTATTATTTTTCTCAAAAGTAAAAATAAGGAATCAATTTCTGTCACAAAAATAATAAATTAAGTCTTTTTAAAGGATTTCAACTTTTTCTTTGGCCCAACAATACTATATTATGTGATAATAGTGAGCACAGGGAGGTCGTGGAGCAAAATATGACTCTGGGGCAATAAATTACTGGCTCTATTTTCCATCTCTTTATTCCCATTTTCTTTAGTCTTAAATACTTTTTGCAGTTATTTAAGGAAAATGATTGCAAAAAATCTTTATATAAATCAAACTTTCATTTCATTTATTAAAGATAACGAAAAGGTTTTGTAGAAATAGTTTTCTTAAAAGCAAAATACGATTTCTTCTGCTTTTGTATAAGTTTTCAGATTTTATATCAAATATTTTTTTTGTCTTTTAATAGAAAATAAAATTTAATTTTTACAGCAATTCCTTCACTCAATGAAGTGCTTCGCAAAACATTTTACTGACATTTAATAAAAAAACTTTTTTTCATTCAATTTCAGTCAAAAATAGTAAAGAATTTTTTATAAGTGTTTAGTTTCTGTTTTTAAGACGATTTGAGAGAGTATTTGAAAAATTTCAGTTTTTTAATAACATTTAAAAGCAATAAAACATTTATTACTTGAAATCAAAAGTTATTTATAAAATATTCTCTGCTTTTCTCTAAAATTAGACTAAATTTACTGAAAATGCAAACAATTTATTGTTTAAAGAGAGAAAAGTAAAATATTTTTTGTGTTAAACTTTCTTTAAATATTTGTAAACCAATGATAAACATTGAAATAGCAGTAGATTTATGAAAAATAAAGACATTGAACACAAAGAGTACAGAATATTCTGCGCTGAATTCAATGTCTTTATGATGTATTTGTCTAAAGTAACACATTATACAATGGCCAGGGGCTAACTTACCAAAGATATGAAACCTTAAACATACTGTATCAGAGGGTGAGCTAACATCGTTTCACTTATGGGTATAGTAGGAAATCACTTCAGTAGTGATAGAAATGCAATATTTATGAAAAAAATATTAAATATAATATCTATTTATATAACAAAAAACAGTTTTAGATTCAAATTCAGAGCAATAGTTATGTGAACAGAAAAATAAGACAAATATTTAGAGATATTGACAAAAAGTATTTGATTTTAATGTTATTTCAGATATTTTCTCAAATAATAATAACAATAAAACTTAAATATAATATAAAAGAAATGAAATTAAGATAAATATTATTATTATTTTTCTTTGTGTTAGGATTTTAAAGCAAAAATTGATTTTTCATTAAATGATAACAAAGCTTTGAAAACAAACTTATAATTTGATGTTAAGGTATGAAAAATAATTGTTTGAAAAACTTTTCAAACATTAAATATTTATGTTTTGAAATTGAAATGTGTTTTGCGATAATATTTTTCTTAAAATATTGATTTAGTTTTGCGGCTATTTTGCAACTTTTAAAGAGCCTGGGGGTAACCAACGGGTAGACTCATTAGCACTGAATCTTATTGAAAATTTAATTTAATAAAATAAATATTATTATTATTTAAGTCATAATATTTAGTGGTTTTAATGATTTATAAATTCAAAAGTAATGTTAAGAAAACAAATTTAATGATAAAACTATTGAATAATATTTTCGTCTTTAATATAGATTTTAAAACACATTATAAAGTTTTTATTTCAAGTATTTCTCAACAATCGATGAGATTTTGCTAGAAATTTGACAAAACTATTGATTTTTGTTTTGTTTTGAGGCTATCTTTGAATCTAAAACCTTTTGAGTACAGGGGATAGCCATGGATCTAAATCTTTATAGTAAAGACTCAGATGTCTTAAAATTTTAAAATTTCATGATAAGATTTAATGAAACGCTATTTGAAACGGTGAATGGTGGATGGTAATTCTAAACCTCAGGGTTATGTTTAATCTATAACCCCTTTGAAATTGTTACTAAATCACAACAAATCACAAATAATGGCTAAAATGACTGAAAAAATTAATTAAAAACCGAAAACTGTGTGAAAAGAGAAAAAATTTAATATAAAATTTCATTTAATTTATATGTTTTCACATTTAATTCGCCGAAGGGTTTGACTTGAGTGACAATGACTGACATGCCGTCCATAACAGAGTAAAGAAGATCTAAATATAACTCAATGTATAAAAAAGTTTTACTAATTTTAACACATTATCTGATTTTCTGGTTTTGTTATTAGTTTCACAGAAGAAGAAAAAAAATATTCATATAATTAAAGGAAAGATAGCTTTAATGCCATTCATGTTATATGTGTTTACATGAGAACCCAGAATATTCTGAAGACACGAAAAGCCATTATTTCAATGTCAGACATAAATTAAAGTGAAATTCTTTGTGCAAAATGAGTGATAAGGATGTCGTTTGTTATGAACACACGAACGGATTGTGTAATAAATTGTTGATTAAAATTAAAGTTTAATTTTTACTCAAAAAACAGTAATTCTCTGCAAAATTTCTGATATCAAGTGTGCGTTTGGTATATAAGTTATGAAAGTCTAAAATAGATTCTGTGTTTTTAGAGCACAAGCAGTTCCAGTGCTGTTACAGTACTGTATGTGTTCAGTGTTAGGCCAACAATAATTAATCTTCTTTTATGCCTGTAATTTCCGTTAGGATTAAATGTTTCACTCTTTGCCTCTCTCTCTCTCTCTCTCTCT
>JAQGAT010000859.1:0-21633 GCA_034687845.1 Pantelozetes paolii
TCTCTCTCTCTCTCTATCTCTCTCTCTCTCTCTCTCTCTCTCTCTCTCTTGAAATTCTCTATAACCTAAAGAATGCAAACAATAATAAAACAGAATTTCATTGCAAAAGCAATTCATAAACATTAAGAATATCTCAAAACTCTAATTGAATTCAACAATAATTTAATCAAAAAAGAGAGGAAACTAAACATAAAAAACATTATCAATGTATTCATTGATAACAAATAGTAAATGAATATAAATATGCATTAGATTTGAAGTGAAAACACATTTATCTTAATATAAACGTATTTATTGTAAATAAAATTGAAGTTTCAATAATTGAATCAAAATATTTCACATCTTTTGTGTTGTATTTAAATAATAAATAATTCAATTGAAAATCTGATATAAATTACAACAGATTTTGACAAATCTGTTATTATTTTTATTCATAAAACTAGAATCTTTATTAAATACCCTTGGGACTTTAATTTAAGGCATCTAGATTGATGGCTTTAATCAAATACTTGCTCAGGAATAATTTATTCAGACTATACTCAGGGGCGGAAATACTCTTCTCAAGTCTAACTATTATCTGATTTACTTTACCTCTGAAATAGATATTCTAATTCTGAAATTAATTACATATTATACCCCTGAATCTTCCACTCCTCACATCCCTATTATAATGAAACCCTTACTTTATATTCAGATAAATTGATAGCAAATTATTTTACCCCTTAATCTAACCATCCGTTTGGATAATGATTAGACTCTAATCACCTCCTCTTTCAAGTCAAAAGAAATTTCGTCTTTTCTATCAGCTCTTTGTGAGAAACACAACAAAGTCTGAACGCAAACACAAATAATATAAAACTATTTTCTGATTATATTTATTCTTATACTTCAATACCATCGCTATTATCAGTGAATACTATTGAAGACATGAATAGCAAAACCATTCACAATGAAGTAAAAACATGTAAACTAAATAGAGATTTGTTCAAGCCAATATTCTTTATCATCATTGTTTCAGTTTTTGTTAATATATTATATTATTAAATGAAAATTCCAAAGTAATCTGGTGTATTTTAATTATCTTTATCATAAGTTTTCGAAAATAATCAAATAGTGAAAACCAATAAAACATTTGTTTATGAAAATAATAATGCTTAATTATCAACAAGCAACCATCAAGATAAATATTTTTTAATCAATATTATACACAATGTTTTTTAATCATTTGTCTATGGAGTGGACAATTCACCTGTCTCTATTTATAATCTCGGATAATAACACTAAAATCTTATTGTTATATAAAATTAATTAAAATTTATAAATTAATTATACGTCAATGAAATTAACCTTGCTATTTGATAGTTGGTGAACAAAGAAGTAGCTATACGTTTTGCTGCACTACTTCTGGTTTGATTTGTGCAGGGTCTAATGATTTGATTGAATTTTCTTATATATTAATAAACATTTTTCTTATAATATTGTACGTACTTTTTGAATGAACCCTATTAAATTCATTTTTATTCACAATATATTGACTCTCATTTGAATGCCTTTTTCATTCAATATTCACACACTTTATTCAAAAGACTTTTATTTTTTTTTGTTATTTGACTTATATTTTGAACTTTTTTGCCGTATATTTAATGTAAAAAACGATATAATAAAAGATTTATTAAAGTCTAAGAAAGATTGAAAGCTATATTTCACACAAACAGAGGACATGTATCAAAATATAAACGCAAAAAAAACCTAAATAACAAAAGTCTAAGATTATTCTCTGTGTGTATATAAAAACCCCTTTAAAACACTGTAGACAAGAATATATGGCAGAAAATAAAGTCTGAAATGAAAACAAACTTCAATTTTTTTCGGACACAAAAAATATGATAAGTTTTTATCTCTTTTTCTTTGTTTTCTGCACTAAATATAAGTCAAAGAAAATGTATTTTTCATTTTATTTTTATATCTATTTTTCTAATCAAAAGTTATTTCCCTTTGATTTTTGAATCAGAAATCAAAAACATAAAAATTCATTTCATTTAATGAGAAACTGAAGAAAATATTTCATTTAATTATTTGATAAACATTTCAATAATAATGCTTTTTTTGCTTAAAATTTTGTTTTCAATGACTATTATATGAGAAATAGATTTTTTATAAAAAATATTTTTTCAATTCATTTCGCTTTTGATTATAGTTTTTGTTATTATTATTATTATTACTGTTATTATTGTTAAAGCAATAGAGAAAAAGTGCGGAAAAATATTTTTGACAAAACATTCAATAGTTTTTTATTTTTTCTTATGTTTTTCACAATGTTTTCACACTTTTTCATCAGAAATAACAAAAAATATATAAAAGTTTTTTATTTCATTTTATTTTTGTCGCCTTTTCTATCGATTGTCATTCAAAACACTATGTGTACACAAATTGCATGCCTTTCCCCTCAATACACTCTAAAAAGCACTGGTATTATATGTTTGTGTCATTCAATTTAATCTTTAAAGATCAGAGAATTTCATTGATTTTATAGTGAAGTATAGGAGACAGGCATAAAAAATTCAATGCAATATTAAGGGGCGAAAATAGTTTGTATTTGTTTTGCGGTCTATTTTTAATTCATTTTATTTTCCCACAAAAACTTCATTCAATTGTATATAATGTTTGGATTAATGAATAAAATATACAATTTATTCAAAATTTATTATAACTATTGATCTCTGCTTTACTTTTATTTGTTTATTAAACTCATATATATTTTATTATAAACAATTCACTTCCCCTTAAAGTACATTGAAGTAAATTAATATTTTGCCCCCTATTATGAATGTATATATTTTTTATGAACGATAACTCATAAAACATGTTATAAATGCTGTCAAATATGTGTCAAAATTTTTTCCCACTGGTGATTTATGTGCATAATATTCAATTCTACCCCTTATTATGTGAATATGATGTGTATATTCATTGTTAGTTAAATATAGGATTTATTGTTACTCTTTCTGACCTGAAGTCTAAAATAAAAATCAATTTTTGATTACATTTTATTCAAATATGACACACAATTTAAGTGAGATTTTAAATCCCATTCCATTCACAATATTCAGGATTATATCAGATATATCAGAGCTAATAACAAAATATCAAAAAATGTGTCAAATATCCCACAAAAGGGTCAAGAAATAAGAAGTATCTATCAATACATGCCTGAAATTGATTTATAGTTTGAAAATTACAAAAAAAGAAAAAAAAGATTTATTTTCAGTTGAAATCAATTTAAGTCTTTGATTGTGAAATCCCTTTTAACGCAATATAAAAGGCATTATTTAGTTAATACCCCTTATTGTTAAGAAAAAGTCAATAAATTAAGTGAAATGTAAAATGAAATAAATTTAATGAAAAAATTCTGATTGAAAAAAAAATCTAAAAAACATTTTCATCGAAAGCTATATTTTTTTAGTAATTTACAAAAGGTGTCCATGTTCAATTTTTATCAATTTCCCTATCTCTCTATATCTACCACTGAATTGAATGTCAAAGAAAAGTAATCAATAAAACTTACCTTTAATTAAGAAGAAGACAATTGCAGTCAATTTGATGATTAGCCCAATAAACGAGTTGCACATAATTGACGGCCAGTTATATCGTTGGAGAATATTCTTCGCTATTGTTAGGCCGAGAATATTCTGTGCATTCAATACAAGATTCAATTTTATGTATTGCTATACAAATAATAGTTCAATGAATTATACTTTTGCCTCAATTTGTTGTCTTTCCCGAAGAATATTCTCTATTATATACCAAAAAAGCCTATTTTTTCGGTGACTATTGTGTATAATCTCTAATAATAACACATATCTATGGTATATATTAAGGGGTATATTGTCGTCGACGAGACAATGATTGAGACAGTGATGTATGACTTATTTTTAGGGACAAAAAATGGTGTGATTTTCTTAACTCTCAGATTATTTTTCACTTAATATTAGGCATAAATTTTGTGCAAAATTGAAAATCTTATTAATATTTTTTGAACTAAAATAAACAAAACAAAAATATTCACTTTTTATAAATGAAAGAAATGTTTGAAATTCTGATGTATTTCGACATTAATATCAACTTTTAAATCAAATAATAACAGAATTTATTAAAGAAAAAGAAATGAAAACTTATTTTTCATTACATTTAATATTATTTTATATGCATTTGCATTGAAATGTCATTTCATCTCTCACTTCAGACACAAAAAAGTGAAATACATTTTTCAGTATTAGTAAAAAGTTTTTTTCATAAATAGTTTGCGACAAAAAAAATGGTTTGAATAAAAAGGCTTTTAATCTCAATATATGTTTCACAGAAATGGAAATATAAATACTTTTGCCTTAAATCAGAGAAAACTACTGAAAAATAAAGCAAAAATTTGAATTGAAATAAGAGAAACACGAAAAATAAATTAATAAGACTTTTGTTGGAGAAATGTTTGATAAGAACCAAAAGCAATGTTATTTTATCAGTGAATGAATGTTTGAAAACGACTGAACAGACTGTAAGCCCAAACACAAGACCACAGAATATTCTTTAAGTTATTCTCTGACACATGCGCTCAGAATATTGGATATAAACCCCTTTAAAACTAATACAAAACTCAAACTATTCATCAACACTGGTGTCAATGTGTGGACAGTTGGACAACAAATACAGTTTCAAAAATCAATTATTACTTTAATGAATAAAAATTCATTTATTTTTTAGACATTACTTAAACTTTTTAAAAACAAAATTGTTTACAGATTTTAATAGTTTTTATTGATTTTAGTTTTGGATCCAACGATATATCCGCCGTTGATCTTAGCCTCAGCTCTTCTGGTGTTGTCGCGCACTTTGACACCAGTCTTGGCTCCATGTGCTAACAGCACACAAACATCTTCCTCAGCCGCGTTGTCCTGGGATTCGAGTGCTATTTTCATGATTAATCAAACATTTAATTCAAATATTAAACATCAAAATAAATAGCCAAGTACATGTACATGTAGCATGCTAACTTAATTATAACCAAGATATATTTAAATAAAACTCACCCTTATTGTAGAGAGTGTTCAAGAAAAGGTCAACTGGTCTTGGGTCTACTTCAGCTGGCTCACTGAATCTAAGAGTTGTATCTTCCTTCTCGTTGACGGCAAGGGCAGCACCACCCTGGTATTGGGTGGATACCTGAACCTTCTTGCTGTCTCTCTGGGCGCTGACCTGCACTGAGCCACTGAAAGTGACGTTCACTCTAATACTTTCCGATGCATTGCCGCCCATCAGTAAATTGTATGAGAAGTGTTCGCCTATTATTAAATAATTAAGCAATGTCATATTTATAATTTCAATAATAATCAATACCCCTTACCATTAGTCAGTTGCAGAAGAAGACCATTGGTTTTGGAGTTATCGCTGTTAGGATTGAGTCTAATATAACAAATGAATGAAACAAATAGTTAACAGAATATTCTTCAATCAATTCTCAAAACAAGACTTGACTTACAATTCGAGGACTTTTTGTGCAAAGGTTTCCAATTCCTGGTCAGCAATGGCTGCGGAAAAGGCGCTCAAAACAAGTAAATAAAAAAGTGCAGACATTGTATCTGAAGGGGTATTTCAAACCGTTTATTAAATCTAATGTTTAGTCAATGAAAAAACACTTTATTAACAATAAGTCTTATTTTATATACTTTTATAACTTAACTCTAATCTAGTATTTGATAAAAACAATTGCATTGAAAAAGAGTAAAACATTTACACAAACGTATGGATAATAGCCTGGATATTCTCATGCACTTATTAGTCATGATCCGGGTTTATTAGTCCATTGTAGGGGAGCTAAAGATGTGTCTGATAACTTAGGATTTGATAAACACATGATGTGATGTAAGTATGAAATCACAATTGATTTTAACTAAAATAGTTATTAAATTAGAATTTATTAAATCATTTCAAACATTATCTAAATTAACACCAATTCATAAGAGCAAGGACATTTTACATATGCTAAAAATGATTTCCTGTTTACATAATTATGCATTTATTATTAAATGGGTTTCTAAACATCCAAACAATCAAATCATATGTTTGACTAATAATACAATGATTGCTTTGTTTTGACTGTAATTTCAGTGCAAATATTAGATAAGGAATATTCTGTGATGTCTTTGATGTCTTTGATTATACTTAAACACATATTTCGGTAAACAAGTGCAAGAAATTGTCCTCAAATGTTCCCAAAGTACTTAAACTGTGTAAGGGGTGATAAAATCAAAAATAGATTAATCGAGAACCTTTGAGTTATCTGCTATTGTTTTAAACTCTTTTAATAAGAAAACATTAATTAAACAAATGTTAAGAAATATCAAAATCACGGGTTATTATTGATATTATTTTTACACGTGTGACAATAGCATCTGTAATATACAAAGGTAAACTGTTTAATCTCCAATGATGCTTTGTTTTGCAATAATGTTTGTAACCCAGGTATTGTCGACTGAAAGTAGGGGTTAATCCAATCATTTAGTCACTAATTATCTGATATAAGAAAATATAAATAGCAATGAATTTATTCATTAACTTTTAGTTGACTTCATATTTCAAGTATTGAAACAAACACTCAATTAATTAAACAAAATGTCAAAACTTTTCTTAGTATTTGCCACAGCCTTAGCCCTGGCCTCAGCGCAAGAGAAAGACGACCTGGAAGTGATCGCCAATAATGTACTTTCAAAGTAAGACTTGATATCTTGAACATTTTAAAACTAATTTTATTTCAAAGACAAACGATTTTTATGAAATCATAATGAAATTCAATACAGAATTCAAAGAATATTCTGTTATTTCGTTCAATATTTCTTACCATTTAATGTTTTTGATAGCATTCACGCACACACTGGTGGAGAGGGAGGTGAGAGCTCTTTGTATACATTCCTCTCGGACAGTGACTTCGCCAGAGGAGCAGTCGCTGCACTAAATAAGACTAAACGAGATCACATTGAAGAGGGTGTCGGCAGTGAAGGCATTACTTATGTCTCAGTGACCAAAGGCAAACGACAGGTCAATGTAACCACAGTCTATGGTGTCGGTGCTGGCGCTGTGGTCAACATCCGAGAGCGAACCAGAGAGGAAGTAGACGTTGAAGCACAGGAGGTCTCTCAGCAAGAAGTCGATGAAATCACTAAACCTTTATATGAAAAATGTATTTAAAAGTTATTTTTCCTTAATTACTGTTTATGTAAAGTGCTTTCAGGGGTCAGGGGTTTATTCAGAGTGTAAACTATAATGGATTTTATTCATTTCTTGTAGGGGTCAACAAGTATGTGGAAGGAGATGCCGGCGATGCCATTGTTGTTCGTTTGGGTGCTGGAGGTAGACGTGAATTCAATCTGAGAGACAAACGCGAAGAACTGAAAGCCAAAGCCAGGGGTGGGTTCCTCGTCGGCGCCAAAACCACTGTTTCCAAAAGGGGTTAAACTCTTTTCTAACAACTTATTAAATAATTGTAATAAAAACTATTAAAGTTCAATTAAAACAATTTTGACATTGTTCCATTCATTTTGCCATTTTATTTATTAATGATCATGCTAAGTAACAAACAAAATGAAACTAGGTATTTTATTTATGTTTGAAATTATTTAAATCAAAAGTCATTAAACTATTAATGAGTTTCAAACCAACACTCAATTAGCACTCAATAGAAATATAAGGGTTTTTATAAATAAATTTATTTTTAAACAGATTTTCATTTGATTTAAAATAATATCAAAACTGATATAAATTTTATTTAAAATTGTTATCAAATGATTAAATGATTGCAAAAATGAATAAACAATTTGTTTTCACAACTGTTTTCGCTGTACTTCTACTGCAATATTTGGACGGAACGGACGGCCAGTGTCTGTGCTGTCGACGACTGTCGGGCCGTTATTGCGGTGAAAACCTAAACCGTTATAATGACTGCAATTATTACAGCTATTGTCCGCCAAATGTGATCTATTGGTGTGAATCCACATACAATTACTCGCGTCCTGTCCACGAGTGCACCACATCTACCGGTCCCTGCATTCAGGTGGAGATGGGTTCAGCCCGTTGTCAAAGGGATTCCGGGTCCTATTAAAAGGGGAACAAAACTCAACCAATTGTATCAAAAAATATTAATTTTAATAAAAAAACAAGTTTTGTTTCAAATATATTCAAAACAATAAATTACAAAATACATTAATATATTTGTTCAAGAGCATATTAAGAATAAATGGTATATAACTTACCATGTTCAATTGCTTAAAAAATAAAGCCCCCTTTAAATGGCATTAATGTTAACGTTGTTTATGAAGGGGCGAGAAATCACTTGTCATTGAATCTCAAGTCATGTGATTTGAATTGCGATTTAAATGGCGTTTAAATCAATGTTTTGTTAATTAAAACTGAATTTAATCTAAATTTTTGTAAAAATAGTTTTCAAATGAAATGTTTTAACAATTTTTTGCTTCAAATATGATTTCAAAATCAAATCAAACGTTAATTTGAGTGAAAATATTGTTTTGTTTTTCAAACGACAAAAACAAAAATTATTTTCAATTTTTTAAAAATAAAAATGAAATAAAATTTTTAAATAGTGTTTAAAATTAAGGGGTATTTCATCTCAAGGGGCGAAACAACGATTAATCAACGAAAGCTATTTTCCAACCCCGTCCACTCAAACAATACATGAAAAAGGGGGCAAAAGTGGTAACACTTTGGTCAACAACAACACATCAGTGGTTACAACAAAATCAGGGGCTTTTCTAAATGAAAGCACAATAAGGGGGTGAATGTCACTGAACCGTCTGTTTGGCGGCCCCTTAATAGGGGTCGCATTCCCGCGAATCATACGTATAGTGGTCGGGAATAACCCCTTAAACCCCTTAAACAACAATAATATTCATCAAAACATAGCAATAAATATCAATAATATAAACATTAATAACAACAACAATGAAGACCCGAATGACGTATCCCTTCTCCGTTTGAGGGCCAGACTGTTTCGGGTGCTCTTCTTCAAGATAGCGGTCATCTATGCGCTCACAGTGCCGGCCAGAGTCCGCAAAGTGCTTGAGTGGTCAGTGCTTGTGATGGCATTCCTCTCACTGTTTGTGTTATGCCATTTGCACCTGTCGTTCATCCGAACCCCAATCAACTGTTTAGACCACATCCAGAACGACTGGCCCAGGGATGGCATACTCAGGGTTCAGATACTGAGTGATCCGCACCAGAGTAGTGACAGTGCGGAAGAGCAGCGCTCGGCCACCGCTGACACAGCACTCGACGACCAAAATCCCAATGAATTTCTGGTCAATAACTCGACCATTGGTTTAGAGTTTAATGTGTTTACTGAAGCACAGGTAGACAATAGTGTACTAAACAGTGCCGATAAAGAGCTGAACACTAATTATAAGAATGACGTCAACACTGAGGCCAGTGATGAGAGTCAGCCCTCAAGTGATTCAGTGTTTTATTCAAATCTCAGTGCAATTGCTGTGAAAGATCTCATCGATTATAGCAATCAAATCAATAATAACAATGAAAACAATGGTTATCCCCAACCCCTCAACGACAAGGTCTCGCACCTGCAGATGATCGCACGGGCAGGTATGGTAGGCCACAGAATATGAGCCAAAATATTATCTAAAAATCGTTTTTTAAATGCATTTTAAATATTATTTGAGTTTTCCTTAAGTCTTATATAAGTTATCACTAATTAAGGGGTATTTTGAGGAAATAAACAACAATTTCCCCCTTAATTACAATACAATATTCTTTTCCTTTAACTGACTCTGGTTATCCCCCTTACAGTGTGGCCGCACGACAGCTATATTATAGAATATTCACTAGAATATGGTTTCTTACGTCTGTCCGCCCGTTCCCGACACCGACTACAGATCCCCATCAAAGTGGTAACACTGGACCCGACAGACAACCGGTGCTTTGGGGACGTCTTCTCGCGTACACTACTGTCCAACTTCTTAGGCTATGACGATATACTGATGGGTAGTCTCAAGAATTTGGCGGAAAAGGAGAACAATAGGGGTTATGTGCGGAACGTTATCACTGGTGAACACTACCGGTTCGTCAACGTCTGGATGACTCGGGCCTCGTATATCGCCGCCGCGTTTATTATGCTTGTGTTCACCCTTTCCATATCAATGCTGTTGAGGTATAGTCATCATCAGGTGTTCGTCTTCGTTGCCCAACTGATGCATACCCTGGAGTCCAACGTTCACCTGACGTACCAGACCTTTCCGGCCGCCCCTCTGCTCACTGTTATTCTGGCACTCGTAGGTATGTTGTATTGATTTTTGTTATTTTTACCCCTTTTTCAATGTGTTTATGAATTGAACTGATGAGGGTTAATTTGATTACTGCTATGAACTCCACCTGAAATTATATTTATTAGAAAATACCCCCTTTGAGTAAATGAGGGGGGTTTTGTTTTGCCCCCTTATCTCCACATATTGAGTCCCAAATCGTGTGTTAATTAGTTTTCAGACAATTATTAAAAACCAAATTATTAATCAAAACCCAACTGCGCTTTCGGCACAGGTATGGAAGCAATAATGTCTGAGTTCTTCAACGACACGACAACCGCTTTTTATGTTATACTGATTGTATGGTTGGCCGACCAGTTTGACGCCATGTGCTCCCATACAGTGCTAACCCGTCGTCATTGGCTTAAGTTTTTCTATTTATATCACTTCGGGTTCTACGCCTATGACTACCGATTCAATGGCCAGTACTCGGGTCTGGCATTACTGACCTCTTGGCTCTTTACACAGCACTCAATGATCTATTTTTTCCATTCATACGAATTACCCCATATATTATCCCAAACCCATCCGATCACTATCGAGACCACTATAAGACAGCCACCAGAGCCGGAAGCGCCTGAGCCGAGTGATAGGCCGGCCGGCGGCGGGGCATCGGGTGTGGAGACGGCGCCCGAAGGGAATGACAACACAAACAATACCTCAAACGAGTCGACGACTGAAAACAATACTAATAATACAAACGAGCCAACAGTGAGCCAACTGTCCGATGACTCGCCGGTCGACAGCACAGGTAGTACACAGTTGGACAGCAGTGAGAGGGGTAGTGGTGTTGACTCGCTATCAGACAAATGTCAAAATCAATTAAACACTAATTTATTGACAAATTGTTACTCAAATCCATTGATAAATGATTTTTAGATTTTGTTTTTGAAATTCAATTAAAAGTTTTTGTTTTTAATTATTAAATGAAAAACAAAACAAAAAAAACTCTTATATTTAGTTTAAAATACAAATCCATTGCGAAATTGAATCGATTTTTATGTTTAAATCAATTGTTGTTTAAATTTAAAGATTTTTTTATATGTAATCAGAAAATAGGTTTTGATTTCTCTTTTCGTTTCGTGTTTTCTCTGTAAAAACAATATATTATTTAAAAATCAAATTATAATTAATTTTTTTTGAAACAATATTTTGTATTTATTTTTGTTTCACTTGTTTTGCCTTCAAATTAGAGTTCAGTTTAAGTAATAATTTGTAATAAAATTTGTGATAATTTTTAATTTAATTCAAATCTTTTTTTAGTCTTTATTTTTGTTCACAATTTTTTTGTTCAATGAATTAAATCTTAAATTAATTATTAAAAAATAAAATTATATTTCAATGAACTCTGCGTTTATTTAAGTGTTAATTCAGGGGTATTTTAAACACACCCTTTGATTCATGATTTGTTATATATTATTCGCACTTAATCTCAAATTCAGTGAATGAGTAGTGATTTCTTATGAATAATCAGGGGAAAAGTGAAAATAATAGTATTACCCCCTTGTGTGTGATAATTATGACAATTAAGGGGTTTTTTATGCTAAAATCGTCACAAAATTATCTCCAATTCTGTCATTCAATGCAATCATAATATAGTGTTCTCTCAGATCTGGAAAACAAAAATAATTAAAATGTGAAACCATTTGAGGAATTGTTTCTCAAATCCAGAGAATCTTGTATTTTATCATTTGATCTCTTATTTGATTTCACAAAAAGGTTTGAATCAAAACAATACAACAGTTCCTGTATTTCAATGAAAGTTATCATAACTTGATATTTGAATTTAATTTCTCATATTATTTGAACAAATATTTATCAGTTTTAATGATTTGCTATTGAACTTAAATGCTCAGGGATGTTGTCCGATATGTGCCAAACATCTACATCATAACAGGGTGAAGGTTTAATAGACTCATTTATTTTTATCTGATGCTTTCACTGTTAATTTGTATATCTGATGTTTTCTGTGATTTATATGAAATTTCAGGGGCAATAGTCAATATATAATATATTGACCCTGGGTTTATGTTAGTGACTGAAGGAAACTCAAAACAAATGCTCAAAAATGTCAGAAACTTTGAAATAAACTGAGTTTTAATTAAAACAAAAATTGTTTTGATTTTTATATTTAAAAACAAATTAAATGATTAGATATTTGGGTTCAAGTGCTCAAACAGATTCACTGAAACTCAAACAAGAGCTGAAATGAACCCCTGGTTTGCCGGTAGTCCTCGTCTATTGTGTTTATTAACTCAATCATAGCTGTTGTTATCAATACATGAGATCTAATCATAAATATTATTGAAATTATATTTTCCGCTGACATATAGCACACGCATAAAAAAAAGTTCATACAATTTAGATGAGGGAAAGGGATGTCAGCAAAAAGGGGTGGAATTCGTGTTCAGTACACATAAACTAAAGCTTATTAGAGGTTTGGGCGGAAAGTTATAGCTTTAATAACTGACACATACTTTTAATACTGATTTCAAATCACTGATAAACAGACGGTTGGCTGTCATTGGACACAAAACACTGATAGCAAACATATTGGAAGGGACGGAGATTAGCGCCTGGTGATGATGACTGCCCAGGGTTAGGTTGTGTATTGATATCAAGTGACTGTAAAGCAAATCATTAGCTGAAATCGAAAACTGAATAAACAGTTGTCTAATCAGTGAAACAGTTGTGAAATCATTTGTAAAATAGGTGTAAAAGTGTACATAAAATCCATAATTGACTACTTGTGCCATATTTTTCATAAACCACTCGCCCCCTGGAAATGACGCCAAAGGATACACTTCTACCTCTGGCCTACAGTCAAAAACCTGTGCCATTCATTAAACCCCTGAGAAAATACTTACCCCTTATCTTAATTTCAGTACTTTTGACACTAAGTCTTGTTTGTTATGTATTTGTCCCACAAATACGTATCTCAACTAACTTTCCACAAACGGGTTGGCAGTCTCTGCTAGTGGTAGACCCGACCTCCTCGGCCACCACTGCCAACAATGACATACATCAATATAGCACTAGTAGTGATGTGAATGAAACTGTTTGGTCTGAACTGAGGGCCAGTCGGCCACCACTAGTGCTACCATCGGGTGCCGATCCGAATGCCACAGTCAGAGCGCAGAGAGATTTTGTGAAGGAAATGATGAGACACTCGTGGGATAACTATGCGAAGTACGCGTGGGGTATGAATGAGTTGAAACCCCTGTCCCGTGAAGGGCACTCGTCCGACATCTTCGGCGGCGATACACGACTGGGCGCTACGATTGTCGACTCATTGGACACACTTTATATCATGAATATGACCGATGAGTTCAACTACGCCCGGGAATGGGTGGCCAGTAATCTGACTTTCAGTACAGTCAATAGTCCAATATCTGTCTTCGAGACAACGATCCGTTTTGTGGCCGGACTTCTGTCTGCCTATGCCTTCTCTAATGACCCGATGTTTTTGCAAAAGGCCAGACATGTGGCCGACCGTATGCTACCGGCGTTCAACACTCCCACTGGTCTGCCGTTAGCACTGGTTAACCCAATGACAGGCCAGAGTCAGAACTATGCCTGGGCTTCAGGCGGTGCCTCCATTCTGGCAGAGTTTGGTGCTCTGCACCTGGAGTTTGTATACCTGAGCTACGCTACAAATGACACCAAATATAAGGAGAAAGTGACTAAAATCAGGGAAGTTATGGACAAAATGGTGAAACCCTATAACGGATTGTATTTGAATTACGTGAACCCCTATACCGGGCAGTGGGGGGACGACCAGATAAACATCGGAGCACTGGGAGACAGCTTTTATGAATACCTCATCAAATCTTGGTTTCAGTTGAACGGCACCGACGTATTGGCCCGAACTCTATACGACAACGCTGTTGACGCCATTGACAGACGATTGGTGCAGAAGTCTTGGCCCTCAAACCTAACCTACCTGGCCAAAATGAACAATGGATATCTGGAGCACAAGATGGAACACTTGGCCTGTTTTTCCGGCGGTATGTTCGGTATCGGCGCTCAAAACCTAACCGATGGACACAAAAGAGAGCACTTCATGCAATTGGCAGCTAATCTAACCCAGACCTGTGCCCAGAGCTATCTGCGCACCGCCACCCGTATAGGTCCGGAAGCGTTTCTATTTACGGACAGGTATGAGGCGATGGCCGCCAATAATCACGAAATCAATTACATCTTAAGACCAGAAGTGGTTGAAAGCTATTTCTATTTATGGCGTTTGACTCACGAGCAGAGGTATCGTGACTACGCCTGGAGTGCCGCACAAGCCATTAGCCGACACTGTCGTACGAGCACCGGCTTCTCAGGCATAGCCAATGTTACTAATATTCATTCGGCCAAAGATGATGTCCAGCAGACCTTCTTTTTGGCCGAAACTCTTAAGTACTTATATCTAATCTTCTCTACCGATGACTTGATCTCATTGAACCACTGGGTATTCAATACTGAAGCGCATCCCTTCCCTGTGCTGCCCGGCATACCTGTCCACCACAACAATGCTGTTTAACCTTTGAATTAAATTTAGTCAGAATTTTCATTTCTCCTACAATACTGTCCATTCATTCCAATATTTCCAGAAATTCATTGCCATCTCTACCCATGTCTAACCCAAAACCTACTGTCCATTCAGTTCTGAATCAACACTTTTATCACCTGTTTTGTAGTCTTTTTTAAAATCTTAGTAATTATTGAATTGTATTTAAAAACTAATCATTTATTTCGTAAGCGTTTTATATCTTCATTCAAATAAAGGGTTTAATTTTGCGCTCAATTTTAATCCATGTTTTGATTAATACCAAGAATACTCTGAAATATTAGTTAATAACATGTTTTGTGATTTTTGTCCCTTTTTTAGTCCAAATTTAAACTGAATTTTTGTGTTTTTAATTGATTTTTAAATAATTTTTGTTTAAATTTAATGTAAAATAAAAATTAATTTTCGGATAAAATGTATAAAAATTTTAATAAACTTTTGAAATGTTTTGAAAAATATTTGAAAAACATTTAAAAACAAATCATTTGTGAAATGAAATACTTTTTTCAATACAGATATCAAATTCAAGTTTAATTATCTCAAATAAGCCCCTGATTTAAATGCACCTGAATTACCACCAATGAAGAGGAAGGGTATGCCAAACACCAGTCGCCGAGAGTTTAATAATACACACAATAGATGTCAAACTATTTCCAAACCAAACAATCGCTTCCAGTCTTATGCCTCAGACAAAAGGTAAATAACCTAAACAGTAGTGAAAGGCATTGATGGCCAACAACCTGAAGACAGGGAACGGGTCTTTGACTGCATTGAAATAACAGCCACTAAATCACACGTACTGTTAGTGTTTAGCAAAACATTGTTACCATAGAAACGGTTGAAGCCGTCAATGAAAGACACGTTTAATAATAAAACAAATGTTTTGTTTGTGTTTTAGATTTTAATTGATTTTCATTTCAAATGATTTAATGTTTTAATGATTTTGTTATTTAATTGTCATTTCATTTGTGATATCAACAAATAATTTGAGCTTTTTTTCACACATTTATTGAAACAATATTTTGAAAAACAGTTTTCAATTCATTAATCATTTAAATCATTACTAAATATGTATCAAAAGGTTTGAGACAATTGATAATCAATTTATTTTTTACCCCCTTTTGCCCCCTTTCACAGGTGGTCTTCAATGATGTCATCAAACACTTATTTAAATACCATTTAATTATAACACAATTATTATGTTTGCAAACATTAGCCCATTATAATCAACCACAATATGGTAATTATACCCCTGTTTTCATTCATTCATATCCCTTTAATAATAGCCCCTTAATTCAGTGAATATTTGGTGTAATTTCAATACAATATTAAAATCATTTTTATTAATGAAAATAACCCTTAAATGAGTAAAACAGTGAGTTTTGCAACAACTTGTTGGCACCGGTAGTATAGACAGGAAAGGGATCTCATTTGTATTGTTAAGCACCGGTATATTGAAAATGTTTATTATATGTCTTTATTGAAGGTATGCCTCAACAGGGGGGCCAACAAGTGGTTCATCACCAACAGGGGGGTCATCCACAACAAGGGGTTCATCCACAACAGGGAATACCTCAGCAACAGATCCACTCATATCAGGCCGGGCAGGTCCAGCACGTGAATGGTCAAGTGCCTCAATACCAACAGGTTCCCGGCCAGGGATCCAATGTCTTGCATGACTCCCAGCGTATGCACGATAGGGAACACATAAAGGTATTTGAAATCCAATTTTAGCCCCTTTTTTGTCACTTTCTCTGAATTTAGTTATCATTTTATATGCCATTGTTTTTTAAATTATCTAATACCTGCCGGTGCTCTCCATAGGAACATCTGAGCGGAGCTGTCGGTGCAGATGACTTGTCTAAGATGTCTGAAGAGGAGCTACAGTTCCACTACTTTAAAATGCATGACAACGACAACAACAATAAACTAGACGGCAGTGAACTGATTAAGTCACTCATCCATTGGCACGGTATGTGTGAACCACCCGTCCATTCATTGCATTTCAAGCCATTTGTTTTGCACTTAAAATAAAAACTTATTTTTAACTATAATTTTGTTAATAAATACAATTTGTTTACTTTGCATACCTGTGCTCACAGTGGAGGAGAGCAAACACTTGGGCGCTAACGCACCGACCACTGGAACCACCAAAATATTCAATGACCAGGAATTGGAGCAAATGATTGACCCGATTCTGGAAATGGACGACAAAAATAGAGATGGGTTTATAGATTACCCCGAATTCGTTGCCGCACAGAAAGCCCGGGGATTCTAAAGCACTACCTGTGCTCTCACTCAATGTCTTCTCAATGTGATTGATCTGTCGATTCCCTAACCCTTTCCACTCATACATTCAAATCTCTATTCAATACTTCACTCTTTTTACCTCTTATTGCCTGAAATTATTTTTAACCCCTTTTTCGTTGAGTTTTTATTTAAGCATTTATTAATAGGTTTTACCCCTGTTTTCCGATCAAATGGTTTTTACCCCTGTTTTCCGATAAAATGGTTTTTACCCCTGTTTTCCGATAAAATGGTTTTTACCCCTGTTTTCCGATCAAATGGTTTTTACCCCTGTTTTCCGATCAAATGGTTTTTACCCCTGTTTTCCGAACAAATGTTTTTTTCCTCAAATAAAACTGTTTTTGATTTTCAAACCCAGTATTAAATTGTTTTATGATTTTTAGTGAATCTCTGAATTGTTTTTATCACTTATTACTCAAAATTGAGTCAAAATTTGATCTTAAATTCAATTTTACTTAAATTATTCTCAAAAATATATTTGAAATCAATTTTGAGTTTACTTTTTCACAAAATTTGGATTATTTTCTCGCTTTTTATTATTTTTGTATTTTTTAATGATTTAATCAATTCTTTGGACTTTTTTTGCAATAAAAATAAAAATATATAAGAAATTAATGAATCATTTATTGCTTGAGAATAATGCCTTCAATCAGAGGATTGATTATCAAAGTCTAATCCATTACAATAAAGGGTGCAAGGTGAATTTTCATTTAAAAAACAAACTACAATTATCTACAAGCGGTACCTAGATAACTTATTTGATTACAAAATAGTACAGTAATTACCAAACACTGTATGTAAGATCAACAGATGGCTCTACAGATGGCTCTGTTTAGTGTTTGACTCAAAACAGTTTGAGCAAGGATAAATAGACGTGCCACAAGACTCTTCAATGGACAACATCGCTCAATCAGATGTTATAACGTAATTATTCACTTATTCTTGGTGACTTCATATTTAAACGTAATTCATTCAATCCCAGGCCAACTGCACCTCCATATGAACTCTGTGATGAATATTCTGATACCCAGAACAATCAGGAATTATCAGTAAATGTTGTGCAAAACAATTTCCATAATCAAATAATTAACAATTTGACATTGGATAGTGAGGGTAACTCACGATTTGATTATGATTTTATCGGATCATTGACCCTCAATATCTTCTGTGGCTTGATAATTTTTATAATATTGTGCTTGCTCTTAAAATTTATACTTTTTATCTCTTCTATAACTATTCTAGTATATATTAAAGATGTATCTATTTACTTTTACAATAATCTGTGTGCATGTGTTGACATAGTTAATAATTATATACTTGATTTATGTGCAGGGTTACTTTTATATTTTTATACACTATAATTGTATTTACACTGAAATCTGGTCTACATTTTACAAAAGTGTAATGAAATTGTTTAAAATGAAAACAAGAGGTTAGCGATCCGTGAAATGCAGGACATGTGACAAATCTGGACACAAATCCATTTCATTGTCGTTGTAATTGAAAATGCATTTTGAGATGAATTCAATTTATACAATTTATATATGAACTGGGTTCAATAGTGAGGTTCAATTATTGAACTTCAATATTGATCATGCTAACATTCAAAAGTTATTAATACAGCTCTATGTATCTGTATTTGGAAATATTTACCAGTACCTATTTTAGTATACTATCTGATTGATTGTTTTCTATACAATAGCCTATTTGTACTAATGATTATATAACTTTATCATGTTCAGTTTAGAGATGAATATGAAATGACGTAACGACTAATTGTTCCTGATTATTTGTAAACTTGAATTTCAAGTTTTTCTTTGTTATAATTAATTATTTTGTAAAACATTTCCCTTAAAACTCAATTAAATCTTTGAATAAATGCTAATTCATTGCAAACAAAGTGTCTGTGAATATAAATAATAAAATCTCTTTCAATTGAATTTCAGTTTTATTTGAAATATAAATAATTAAACATTTATTCAATACTTTGTAAACCAATTCAAACATTGAGACAAACAATGAGTAAAACTTTATTATCTGTCGATTCCTTGGATAAACTGCTCGAATGTCCCGTCTGTTTGGAAGACTTCGACTCCAACTCAAGAGTACTTCCCTGTCAACACACGTTTTGTCTTCAATGTCTGGAGACTATTATCCTCTTTCAGCCCACACTCTTGTGTCCAGAATGTAAGGCCGAGTGCTATATCACTGTCAATAAATTGCCTCCAAATGTACTCTTGAATCGTCTCATTGAATGTATGATTCATTTTAATCAATCAATCTTTATTGCAAATATCACCTTGTTAAATTATACTATACTAGCTAAAAAGGAAATATCAATTGGCGAAACAAAGGAGACTAGACAAACAACCGATGTTCCTACTGGAAGGCCAGAACAGTCAGTATTGTCATACAATATGAGGTAATATTTGATTCAAGATTATTTATGAATACTATAATGTTGATGGTCAATTTATTCTTTACATATTTAGACCGAGTGCACCCCCTTATGAATTAGTGGCTTATTCATCAGATCTTCGACCAAATGTCCAATCAATGAATACGACAATGAATTCAAACGGAGAGACAACAGACGTTCAATCAAACACTGAATCCACTGCTAACGACAATTATTTCCACTTAACCTTGTGGATATTAATAATATCATGCTTGGTCATTTTAATTCCAAAATTGTTTATGAATACCGACTCTCTTTCTGCAAATCTTGGCTTCGGTTATGCATTTCTCAAAGTACTGTCAGCACTCATACATATAACGACTTTCCTATTGCTTTGTTCAGCGGTTTTACTCATTTTCTATATCATCTCAAAAATGAATTTAGTTTTGGGACTGATATCCTGTTTAATCAAAATTCCCCGGATATTCAGTAGACGTTCAAAGCGTAGTCATAGAAAAGCGCACAGGTATGCCAGATGAGTGTTCTTAAACCCACGTTCCTTTCCTACACTTAATCAAGGTTAGTTTTGCATAGGGGGTAAAAATAAAATAAAGTATTGGATATCTTATAATTAATTCATTTAAGTTAAGATAGAGTTATTTTAGATTAATTTTAAAATTAGCTTGTTACAATATTTATATCATATTAGCAATGCTCATTTTAGGTTGTTGGTTTGCTAGTATAATATCCCTAAAAATGACACTGGATCAAATGTTGAAAATAACAACAATGTCTATATTTCTTGAATCAAAGTTTGCAAAACTTGATTTCATTTATTAGTTTCTATGACAACAGACATAACATTATAATCTGTTTTTCAGTGCATTTGATATTTCAATTGAAAAACATATTATTTTTATCAATAATTAAATTATATTTCAATTAATTTGAAGTTAATTTTATTAATAAAACAATTTTGAATAAATATCCTCTTATTTTGAATACAAATATTTGCCTGAACTGTGAGTAAAACTATAGATATTTTTATTTTAGTTTATTTTTGATTAAAAATTTTGTCAAAATTGTCTGTAATTTCAGAAAATATTTGATATTTATTACAAAAAATAATTAATATTTTGAAAAAAGTATTTAATATTTTACTTATATTTTAATTAAAGGTATTTAAAGGTAAATATAAATGCATTTTAACAAACATTACACAAAAATAAATATATTTTAACATTGAATTCAGGTTTCGCTCAAAAGAAACTATTATAATATTATTTACCCCTTTTTAAGGGGAACTACAGGTGTTATAAATGAAATAAATGTCCCTGGTAATGATGAGTAATCAATATCTTTATATAATATAATATACGTTAAAAACCCCTGAATTATATAAAAGAAATGCAATTTTGAGTACTCTTTGTCTACTTTTCAATAAATCCTTGGATTTCAGACTTCAATTCAATTGAAGACTCGTTTGACTACTATTTGAAGCAATTCGTTGATAAATAATTGAATAAATTGAGGAAAATATCAAACATTTTCACTAATTTCAGTCAAAATAACAATTATTTTTGTTATATATTTTCATTTAAATTAATATTTTGAAACTTTTTTACCTCTAAAACAAAGAAATATTTGTTATTTCAGTGAAAACAGGGGATAATTATAGGTATCAATGATATAACTGTTAATTGACTTTAAGTTGATGTGAAGACAAATATACTTATTATTACACTCTTTCAGTGATTTAATCACTTTTTTGTGAATCATTGATAAGATTTTAAACGAGTTTTTCATTCATTGAAATGTTTTAAACATTTAATTATTATTTGAAATAAAAGTTTAATTTTTTTCATTAATTTTGTGTTTAATCTGAGAATTGATTGCAAATAATGTCTTCACAGATGAATAGCCGAGAGTTTGATGTAATAGTGTTCGGCGCCAGTGGTTTCACCGGACAGTTCGTTGTCGAAGAGTTGGTCAGAAGT
>JAQGAT010000860.1:0-21624 GCA_034687845.1 Pantelozetes paolii
ATGTTATAAAATAAAAGCAATTGTAGTCTAAGACTGGGGTTTAATAAACTTTGGACAATAACTTCGGACAATTCTTAAATAACCTTGGTTTTTTAAACTATCATGCACAGTATTTGATTTAAAATACACTCTCTAATTTTTAGTAAAATTACTTTTAATTGTTTAAAATATTTAATCATTATTTTGAACATAAGTTGAGATATTATGACAAATATAGTGTATTTTAAATGAAAATATAAATCAATAGAGAAATGAATTACAAAACAAAGTTCAGCGAAAAGTAATACCATTTGAAGGAATCGATGGATAAATGAAAACACAATATCTGTTATATAAACAGCGGTTTAATATCGAGTGCTATACCTCAGCAAAAATATGATTGAAATGCACTCAAACCTGATCTCACGGATCAGTTCAGGCCTGAAGAGTCTCAGAGATCGGTAGAGCTTTTGAAGCCCTAAAACAATTGGTTTATAATCTGGTCTTTCATATAATTTTGTATCATTTTATGTCTTTGCCTATCATTCCAGTGGTTCACACAATTAATTCAATTAAATTCAACACATCTTTGCAAAAAAGGGTTACTTTTATAATCAGATAAATGAATGAAATCTCAGTTTATTTGAGGCTTCAAATGACGTTAACCTCAACATCCGGTGCAGAGCCACTGCACCCGCTTTAGTGATTGATGAAGTGCTCAGCTTTCTTAAGGAGCAGATGGACTCAAATGATTGGGACAGTAGTGTAGATGTGAACAGTGAGTAGTGGACAGTCACCTAATAAACTGTGTATAGTATAGTGTTTTCGTCTTTGAATACTCAATAAACAAAAAGACTGAAAATAAGAGCAAGTTCAATTTATTAAACATTTTGAAAGTAAAACATTTATAATTACCCTATTTTAAGGACAAACCAATACTATCCTGATATATCAACAGCACCCGGATTGTTTACTTCTTGTTTCACTGAGAATACTTTAATTTCATTGTTAATGAAAATATGATT
Organism: Pantelozetes paolii; assembly: GCA_034687845.1. Taxonomy (NCBI): domain Eukaryota; kingdom Metazoa; phylum Arthropoda; class Arachnida; order Sarcoptiformes; family Oribellidae; genus Pantelozetes; species Pantelozetes paolii. Next base: position 1,005 of record JAQGAT010000860.1, read on the forward strand.
TTTATATATCTTTCTCATAAATCCAGTCTTGAATATAGAGAGCAATGTTTCAATCACTCCCAGACATGACATCCCTAACCACATACCCAATAGACCACCAAAGTTTGAAATAATTGATATCAATGTCACTTCAGGTACAGATTCAACTAATTGGTCGGGAAGTCGGTTGTGGTTTATAGTGATTAATATCTGTCTTTCCCAACCCGGATCAATTTCGTCAGTCTTTGCATAATTCCAGTCATAGTAATTAAATTCACAATCATTTGGACATAATTTTAAACATTTCTTCTTTAAAACGTTAAAATAATTTTCAATATCACCCTGACAATTTTCCTTCTTACAAATCTTTGCATTGATATTGTAGTCAAATATTTCTTTCCTCAAAAGAAGACTTTCTCCAAAATAACAGCTATTATTGCAGTAATTCTTCATTTGATTATAAATGCATTCATTAATGCAATCACTTCTCAACTGTTTGTTTGGATTTTCATTATTCAAATCATATTCTCTACAATTCGTGTCATACCCTGAACCTAATGTTTTTACTTTTATTTGTGAATAAGTGATATGATATCTATAATCAAGAGGAAAGATAATGAAATCTTGATTCAAAACAAATTCTGGTAATATATTCGGGGAATGGATTGATAAATATAATTGATTCATATTATGTGATGGATAGACATAAGAGCTCAGTACAAAATCAATAGAGATCTCTTCAAGGGAGAACATAAATTCATTTAACCTAGCTTGAGTAAAACTTGAAATTGTAAAACATTTTTCAAACAAAAAGTATGGATGAATTTTAAGACTTTCAATCTGTTCAATGTCATCAATCATTACTGAATCAATTGAGCCATTCTTAGATTCCAATTTTCCACGATATTCTACATCAAGCCTGAGTCCAATTTTATCAAAATCAAAACTGAAGTATTTAAATATATCCTGAATTGACATTGTATCATTTAATAATTGTGTTCTCACATATTGCTGTACAAAATCCACACTTTTCTCTAATCTCTTTGAATCACTTACATATGATTCGTGGGTGATATTACCAATCACATATTGATTATATAATTGTGAATTCAAATTTGCTTCTAGGGCATAGTTAGAATAGAATTCAGTTAGATTTGAATTTAATCTTGGAGATTTAGTGAGTGATAAATAAAAGGGAAAGCAAAGTGTAATACCAGGAATCGATTCGTTTTCAAATCTTCCGATCTTTATGTTCACAATTGTATTGCCGCTCAGGTATTGGTCTAATAATAATATTGTTTGATATGTGAAACCAATTATACAAATCAATGACCAAATTGCTTTCAAAACAATATTAGATTTATTACTAGATACCATTTTACCAAGGTTGTATCAAACTTAAACGTATTAACAAATTATGAAATTAAATGTCTACTAAATGCAGATCTTATAAAACTATTCAAGTTTAGTATTACTTCACATATTTATCAATTGTTTTATATATGACTATAAAACAAATATTTAATCTTGGTTGATTGATCTAAATTAACATATTTCTTAAAACAATATTATATTAATTGACAAAAAGTGATTATTTTATTAAAGCAATGCATTGAAAGCAGTAAAATCAGAAAATATAGATTATATTCAATACATAAACGTTTATTTAAATTAAAATATTACATAAAATAATTAAAATAATATTGATTTCCACATGAATTACCAAATGAAGTACCAAGCATCACTAATAAAATATTGTGCTAAACATTACAAAAGAGTAATCAATATATTTTAATTACGTTAAGATAAATATTATAAAACAATAATAATAATATCTTTGTATTGTTATATTTGAACATGGTAGGTGATAAATATTATCACATTATCCTGTACAAACAATAAATGAAATTCTACAAATATAGATACTTTTATTTATTTATGATATTAGTTCTGAAGTAACACAGTTAGATCTGATAGACATCTCGCACAGTTTTATTAAATATAATTCAATTGTAAATAAAAATTACTTATACCGTATATTGAAAATTTGATCTTTGTAAAATAAAGTTCAATGATTTTTTAACATAATTCATTCAATCGGAACAATTGAATTCCTTAATATGAACTTGATACATTATTTAAGATTTTAGATTCACCCTCTTTGTAAATAAGTTGATATTTGATTCTTTAATATAATGATTAACAAATAAATTATTAACTGTTTTGAAAACTATTGTATTTTTCTTGACTAAAGTGTAAATTATTTCAAACACTCCCAGACATGACATCCCTAACCACATACCTAACAGACCACCAAAATTGGACACAAATGATATGAACGATATTTCGGGAACCGATTCAACCAATTGGTCGGGAATTCTGTTGTGTCTTAAAGAGATCTCTAAAAATTGATGATGGCCAAATCCTTCATATTCTTTAAACCCTGAAACATCATTTGTGTGATAATAATTAAATTCACAGTCTCTTGGACATAACTTTAAACACTTCTTCTTTAAATAATTGAAAATGTCCATCTCATTGCCATGATGGCCCCAGGCACAAAATTTAGCATTTATATTGAAAATAAATAATTGTTTGCGAAAGAGAATATTATTTCCAAAATAACAGCTATTATTGCGATAATTATTGATTTGATTATAAATGCATTCATTAATGCAATCACTTCTCAACTGTTTGTTTGGATTATTGCTATTCAAATCATATTCTCTACAATTTGTGTCATACCCTGAACCTAATGTTTTTACTTTTATTTGTGAATAAGTGTTTAAATATCTTTCATCGACCTTAAGATTTTCAAATTCTTGATTAGATATTAGTTCTGGTAATATATTTGGTGAGTGTATCGCAACAAATACATTGCGTACTAAGTGACCTGGAAAATCTAGTCTATTATGAAGATAAAGTATTCTAATATTATCAAGCATAAATCTAAAGTTTTTCCATTGATTTATTATTGAACTAAAGAATGTGAAACATTTATATGTATTAGAAAAACCAACTAAACTCTCGATTGGCATTGTATCGAATAAACCAACATGCTCAATTGATCCATTTAAATGTTCTACCTCGCCTTCGGCTAAGACACTAAGGGTACTAAAATTATAATCAAAACTTATCTTTTCAAATATATCAAGATGTGAACTTGTAAAATTAATCCATGATTCTAAATTTAAAACCTTTTTATCCAATTGAATCGATTCAATAAAATTCACCTCTTCTTTGGTTGTATTTTCAATATTCAACTTCACTCTATGCTCATAATCTTCCAATGCTTTTGTATAATTGAGCAACATCATTTTAAATGCTAAATTTAGTTTTGATATCTTCATAATAGATTGATAAAATGGAAAACATATTGTAATACCAGGAATAGATTCGTTTTCAAATCTATCAAATCTGATATTCACTATTGTATTTCCGCTCAGGTATTGGTTTAATAATAATATTAATTGATATGTAAAACCAATTATACAAATGAATGACCATGATGATTTCAAAATAATATCAAATTTATTTATCATCATTGATAAATTACAATTCAGCAAACTATCAATACTTTTAATGCATTTACTTTGGATATAATAAATGTGTCGGATATATTCAAATATTATTTTCTTCTCAATGCTAGAAAAATCAATTATTTTTTTATTTGATAGAAATATTAATATTAAAATAAATTGATGTTAATAAACAATGTATATGAAAATGAATATAATGAATATAATGAATATAATGAATATAATGAATATAATGATTTAATTAATTTAATAGAAAATAAAAATTCTTTACTTAAATTAAAATATAATTGATTGTCTTACAGCAAAGTGAATTAATAAATATATAATTTATTAGAGAGTCCAAAGTGACAAGGTAAACTTTTCAAAATAATTTAAATCACTTATAAATTTTGTAATATTTTTATTCAAATGTAAAAATAATTAAAATAAATAAAATACACAAATATTACATATATTTTACAAAAAATAGTTATAATTTATAAATAAACAATTTTCAAGATTATCTTGCTCTTAGTTTAATGTATTTATAATTTATTATAATTACCTTGTACATTAACTGTGAATACATTCTTAAATCGACGCCTTTCTAAAAGTTTTATTTTATTTTTGTTGATGTTTTGATTGATATAAAAATTATATGACTTTAAAAAAGTAATTCTTTTGAATAAACTGCAAAATATATTAAACACTCCCAGACATGACATCCCTAACCACATACCCAATATTCCACCAAAGTTAGACACAAATGATATCAATGTCACTTCAGGCACAGATTCAACCAATTGGTCGGGAATGGCGTTATGTTTAATATTAATATAAATTGTTTTATCCAAGACTTTAGTATCAGAAAAATATTCATAATTTAAGTTATAATAATTGATTTCACAATCATTTGGACAATGTTTTGAACATTTTCCCTTTAAATAACTAAATATTTTAAAAGCATCTATATTATCTGAACATTTACAAATATTTGCATCAGGGTTATGAATAAATAATTCCTTACGAAAGAGAATATTGTCTCCAATATAACAGCTATTATTGCAGTAATTCTTCATTTGATTATAAATGCATTCATTAATGCAATCACTTCTCAACTGTTTGTTTGGATTTTTATTATTCAAATCATATTCTCTGCAATTCGTGTCATACCCTGAACCTAATGTTTTTATTTTTATTTGTGAATAAGTCATTTTATATATTTGATCAAATTTAAGACTAATAAATTCCTGATCCAAGATTAGTTCTGGTAAAATGTTTGGCGAATGTAATGCAAAATGCATTTCATATATTAAATAATTTGGAAATTCATACCTATTATGAAGATATTCTATATTTATTGTATCAAGCAAGAACTTAAAGTTTCTCCATTTCTTATTTGTCCAACTAAAAAAGGTGAAACATTTTTTCGCTGGAAAAAACACTTCAGTTACTAAACTCTCCATTGGTATTGGATGATATACACCAACAAGTTCAATTGATCCATTTAAATGGTCAAGTCTACCATTTGAAGCAGCCGATAAAGAATCAAGATCATAATCAAAACTTATCTTTTTAAATATATCATTGGTTGTAAATGTTTTGTTATACCAAGACATTGAAAGTGATGGATCATGATAGGAATTTGCTAATAATCCTTCTTGAAATAAATTATACATTTCAAATTCATCCAGTTCTTCTCTTGTCTTATTTTCGTTATTTTTAAATGCTTCTAAACCAATCGTATAATTTAAATACATCTTGGTAAATTGAGAATTTAATTTTGATATTTTCTGGAGTGATTCAAAATAGGGAACACAAACTGTAATACCAGGAATCGATTCGTTTTCAAATCTTCCAAATCTAATATTCACTATTGTATTGCCGCTCAGGTATTGGTCTAATAATAGATGTGATTGCAAAATAAAGCCAATTATACAAATGAATGTCCAAGTTAAGTTTAAAATAATCGTTGAAAAGCTTTGCAAATCTTTCATTTTTGTGTTTTATATTTTTCTAAATACCTTTATTTTTGAGAAATTTTAGATTAAAAATATAATATATTTTATCGACAATTGTTTTTAGATTACAAATAATTAATCTAGGTCATAGAAATATTAATATTGAATAAAGTTTGTAAATATTTTTACGATTAAACCTGAATATTTAATAGGAATGAAATTATATTGATTATATTTAATTGTTCTTGAAACATTTAAGTAATTATATTTAATTGCATTTAATAATTACAAATTTAATTGATTTTATCTGTTTTATTGATTAACACTTTTAGCAATTTATGTAAATTATTATTTAACTTAAATATATTTAATATTTAAAATGCTCCTGCTATTAATTTAACATTTTAATTTGATAATTACTTATTAATAATGGTTTGTCTTGTTGAATTTGATTTCTGAATGAATTTCCGTTTTTTGTTAAATATTCACTATATTTTCAATATTTTGATTAACACAGACACAGATGTACTTGTTTTCGGTCTCTAATATGTTATATTGAAAGCGAGGGTAGAATATTCCTGTGTTGACAGCACACACATCACACAAAATGACATGAGAGTAGAGCACAGGAACAGAGAATTTGTTGAACAGAATGTAATTATAATGATATTTTGTGCATATATTTCATACCATAACCACTATTATAACAGAAGCTAACAGTGCTGTCGGAACAGTATTTTTAATTAAACAATTGTCACACTTGTCTCTCCTGTGAATCAAAATCCTATTAAAACTTTAACTTTCGATAATAATAATAATAATCCCTCCGTTCGACAGCCCTGTGCTGTCAAACAGTGCAAAACAGTTGTTATTTTTAGGCAAAGAATGGCCAAAATTAAGCACAAGTTTAGGGGAAAAACAGTTTTCAAAAGTTATTATTAATTAATGTAAACGAAAAACACATAATTATAATCAAAACTGTTGTCTAAAGAGAGCATAGAATAACACATTGAGAGAGGAATTCATAATTAATTACAACAAAAGTGAAAATAACATCAAAACTAATAATAATATTAATAATAGTTTTAAACAAATATTTCAAATACTTTTTGGCATTAAATTAAGGAATGTATTGATTTTCTTCAGCTCCAGAGGAAAGTTGTCTTTATTTTGTGACCAGAGTTCAGACCCAAAATCAAAGCTTAGGTTTTCTTTGTATAGCAAAGTATTTGTGAATTTTATTGCAGAAACAGTTGTAAAAAGTTTTTATAATAGTATTTGTTGTAAAATAAATCTAATCATCGAAAGGAATGGCTTTAAATACAGTTCTCAATCAGGTTTTTACAGACCATCGCAAATGTCAAACTGTCAGTGCCTCAGAGCTCGGGTTTATACTACAGGATATATCTAACTCTGATCTAATCGCTGAGCACATCAATGACTAAACAGCACCGGCAGGAGAGAGAGATATAGAGGGAGAGAGAAGTCGTTCGGTCCGATAGTCACAGGATTTTTAGACTTTTATAGTCGAAAGTCTTTTTTAGACAATAAAAGAGAGGAAAAAATAAATTCCGCAAAAATTATAAGTGAAGTGAAAGTCAAATGTGAATCAGATTTGTGTCTCAAAGACAACAACACTTGAAGAGCAAAGGAAACGACAGAAATCACTGCAAAGAATGTGTCTTTAAATCAGAGATATTAGACATCTCTTCAATGAAATGATGTATTTTTGGGGGAAATGTATCACAAATGACAGGTAAATACAAACATGACTTGCATTTTGATAATAAAAAACATTTTTTGGGAGACAATGACATTGAATGACATCTTCACTACCCATACAAGTGATGGACAGATTGTTTGTTAAAATAATAGCAGAAATACAACACATTAGACAAAAATAACTGCAAAATACACCCAAAAGTCGACGGAATATAACACAAAGATTGAGTGACTGTCCAATTGTTTTGTAAATTAAAGCTATGAATGACATAATAAAAGACTGTTTTTTGGCATTTCATGTGTTATTTCTAGTTTAAATTAATGTCTAACAAAATCTTAACACTTATTCATTAATAATTAATTAGTTATTATTGAATTTTATAAAATATTGACCATGGTGGTCTATAATTTAAAATATTAGATAACCACAAAATGTTTCAATTATTTTTATGTATATTCAGTAGTAAATAAATTTTGATAACTTATAGCCAGTCAAGTATTAATTAATCAAGATAAAGTAAATTCTCAAACAATTTCATAAACCTATTGCCAATGAACTTCAAAATTAATATATTATCAAATGACTTGATATTTTGAAAACATCTAAAGACTTGATAATACTTTAAACAAAAGCAGAGTTTAATGAGTTATCAATTTTTCAATGATATATATTCTGGACTTTTTATCACACATTATATCAATAAGTGGTAAGAAATTTATTGTAATTTTATTTCAAACTATTATTAAAATAATATTTTCATATATTTATCAAAGATTTCTCTAACAATCAATAATTTGTCTGAAAATGTCTTCAATGAAAGCATTGGTATTAGTAATGGCTATTGTTTTTGTCATTATAGCACAAGTGGTTTTGGCCAATAACTGCGGTAATTCCTCTTGCAAAAAGGGAGAGTATTGTTGCACCTATGGAAATAATCAAGGTTGTTATTCTGTTGATAAATCTGATGCTTATTGGATTACATGTGTCAAGATCAATTAATGTTTAATAATTGAGTTGATTTTGTTTTAATAATGAATTACTGTTTAATTATTTTAAAATTAAATATATAATAAAGTGATTAATTAAAATTGAATTTTCCTTGATCAATATGTTTGCACCTTTTTATCAGGGTATAAAATAATTTATTATTTTTTCTCAAATACCCCTTATTTTTAAATTTTAATTCTTTCATAAATCCATAACAAAAGTATAGAGTTTTGTTATTATAAAACTATTTTGAACTCAATTTTGATAACTTATAGTCATTTCTGTAATCAATGATAGTTTGTTTGGGGAAAACCACTTAAACCATAACAACACCTGAATTACAGTCAATTTTTTATCAGATATTACCTTCAATTTAATTGTATATTAAATACAGAGAAAATACAAATCATTTCTTTCGGATAACTATTGAAAGTAATTACTTATTTAACGATTGAATTGATTCCTAAGATATTCTCCACAAACACAACATAAGACTAAAATTTATTGCTTTGAAAAATCAGATAAAATATTCACCAAAACCTAAACGGAATGGAAAGGAAGGTATACCAGGGTTTAGGAAATAATTCATTTCCTTATAAAATGATAAAACTTCAAGAATAGAGTTATAAAACACATTATAAAAGGTAATGAAATTATAGCAGAGTTTAAAGTTAGAGAGAAATAAGAGATTTAAAGCAAAAATGTTTTCAAATTCACAACAAATACTAAACACAAAAATACTAAGCGTTGAAGAGATGGCTATCAGTGCTTATATGTCCTCTATTTTAAGTGAAAATACTCCTAAAGTACTTGTGATTTAACGAGAGTTTTAAGAGAGAGAGAGAGAGAGAGAGAGAGAGAGAGAGAGAATTCTTAAACCATCTCTCTTTTAAGATTCAAAAGTTTGACTTAAAAACAAATGATATATTGGTTTCAAATAGTATTTCTTTGAATTCAAGAAATCCAAAAAAGTTTCTGAATTTTCAAATAAATTAAGTTTTGTTTTCAAAGTAACTCAGAGTAAGTGTCGTTGTGTTTGATATAAAGATAAGAAAACTAAATCCAGAGTTCATATAAAGACACTTAAGTTTAATGTACTGTTTCTCTAAAGTCTTTATAAAATATGATTAGATTTTTATATTTATTATATTTTATAATAAATTTTAATACAAGAGAACATAGAATATGAATATTTAGTGCATTTATGTTAAGAATATTTTGCAATATATTTCAAATAAGAGCGAAAGTAATCCAATATATAGTTTGTAATCTATTTTTAGACTCGTATTAAACGTAATGTATTTCATCCATAAAATAGTGAAACTATTATAAAGATCTTTAGTTCAGAATAAAAGTGTATATAATCTGAAATAAAGAGAGAAAACATGTTTTAGTTTTACTTTTATTTCATTTTCTCTTAAATTCTGGACCTTTTTCTGTCATTTCATTATTTCTTTGCTTTTGTTATACATTTTCAGTATTTATTGAAATACAGAAATACATTAAGAAATTTATGTTAAATGAAAATGAAGGCAAAGAAATATTTTATTAAATTTACATCAAATCAAATGTTCATTGAATTACTTTTGAATACTTTTATAATACTATTCAATATATATTAATTTCATTTACAATGCTTTTCATTTGATTTGATTTTCACGACTAATTGAAAATGACTTAAGACAATGAGAAATGTAATTTTGAAGCAAAATACTTATGAAAACTATTTATATGTCGTAAAACATAAAAATATATTTCGTTTCACTAATACTCGACTCAAAAGTTATCTCATTTAAGTCACTATAACTGAGAAACAGTGCATAACTTAACGTGTATTTCATATCTGATACGTGACATCAAACATGCATTTATATCAAAATTCTGGTATTAGTTTGATATCCAACACATCCGAGCGCATAGAGAATGAACAGTCATTGCATACCAGACCCGCAGTGCATACCATTCCTCGTTAGTATTTGTAGCGATAATCCCCTTAAGAGTTATTGAATATTCCGTTACGAATAACATACAAATTAGGATTGGATTCAAGTCTTGATTTTTATTACAATATTTTCACTAAATATGGCTTTTTATGCAATGAATGAAATTATCTACCCGTCCGTTGGGATGAATGAAGAAATTTTTATATAATTTTTATTTCAATTTTTACTGCATTTCTGACATTTATATTCAAAATATATTTATTTAATGCACAGAATATTCAGTAATATTTCACTATTAAAGTGCCTTTTATTGAAATATTTTCAATACTTTTCCCTTTTGTTTGATTCAAAGCTCTCTTTTCCATAAAAACAACATTTATTTGGTTTTGATTTAGTTTTGTTCAAAACTGATAGTCAGTGTTGCGTAACATCAAAGAGAATATAACTATTGAATCGGTTTTATATATAATAATAAAAGTATTGATAAAATAATGGATAAATCAGAGCTAAAGGGAGAAAGTCTTGTATTCATTGGATTCCTGTTTAGATTCTAAGAGAAAGTCAGTAGCGCTGAACCAAAACATCAATACATTGTTGTACACCAGTGCCGGTCACACAAACTGATTGTCTGCACTCATTTGACTTTAGTTTTTCTACACAAACAATATTTTATTGAATAATGACTTTTTGCCCAAAAACTCATTACAATAGTAATAATGAATCAATCAATTCATAACTAGATATACGAGAAAAATGACATTTCTTATAATCGGCTCTTATTTTCTCCTAATTTCTCAATCATTTCGTTTGACTTTTGACAGATTTATAATCAATTTATTTGTATATTTGTAGGAAAATTGTATTTCTCTTCAAAAATATTATATTTTCGACTGAAAAAGACTTTTTGTTTATTTTTTTATGAATTATTTATTTATGAAATAAAATAAAAGCAAAATTTCTTTTACATTTGTTTTTGTTTTTCTCTAAAATTGTTTACAGAATTGCATTCAATTTTTTGAAATAAAATTTACTTAAAATTCTTTACAATATTTTGAGTCAATATTAACACAAAAATTGGTTTCACTGATGGAAATGTCTGCCAATAATCAGCAGTGAGTTTATTATGCATTTCATCCAAACGTATAAAAATGAAAATGAAATTCAAAATTATTAATGAATTGAAAAAATGTGTCTCAAAAGTCCATTTGACTTCAATTCACGTCTTATGCCAAACAAAACTGTTTTTTGCATCAATTTTTATCCAAAATATAGTATGAAATACTAAATATTTAATACTTTTTTAGCACTTTTAGCATATTTTATATATTCAATGATTGGACACATTTTGGTCAACAACTACTACACAACTGTCCATCAGTTCAGTGATGATGAATCAAATTAGGCATTACTAATGTTAGGACCGATTTATTAATGGATTTCTATTGATTTTTCCGCCACTTGTCTAATGCATTGTGTATTGGATGTGATTTTTATGGCAAATGTTTATTCAAAATATTTTTTCCCAAAAAAGACTAAAATAGTTTTAGTTTTGATCTCAAAAGTTGAATCAAAAACTAGTATTTATTTATTAGACTTTAAATTTAAAGCCATTTAACAGTAAAGACATGTTTTGACAATTTGTTCAAATAGTAGTTGTAATTTCAAACACGGCTTTGAAAACCACATAATGTTTTGTTTTTAATTCATTTATTTTCAACAAAATTATTATTATATTTCAAATTATAATTTTACTTTTGATTGCAAAATGAATAATACTTTTTGTCAAATAGTTTGTGTTTAATGTTATATATATTTGACAAAAACCATTATAATATGGGCTGAAGAGCACCGACAGATAGACAGCGCAAACAGAGAGAACGCTTATTACGGGTCAGAGAAAAATGTTTAATAAGTTTTATGAAATTTTAATCATTTATTCAAACCATTTATAAATACTATCATTGAGTAAAGCATTAATTATTTTCAGTGCAAGTCATTAGTGATTTGCAATGATTTTCGTGAATAAAAATGTTTTCATTGATTATTAATAAAATTTTTGTTTTCAATCGCAACCACATATTCATTTGGGGCTTACATTGTGCTGATCGGAGACAACCATAGAGTGCTTAATGCATTCATCCGATTAACATTAACTGAACAAAACCTCCCAAACACTGAATTTATATTGCATTTAGTCATTATAAAAGATAATTTATACCTTTCAGGATATGGATTCTCATGTCTGGCCTACCCGTCCACCAGCCAGTAGTCACTGTAGATCTTATGCTTATTATACTGTTATGATGAGAGAGAAAATGAAAATACAATTAAGTGAATGAAAAATAGTTTATAAATCGTTTGTCGTGTCTTTAATTTGTCGCTAAATTGCTATAAATATTATTTGGATTTTATTTTTGAATAATTATTAAAACAATTGATTCATTGAATAATAACTTAAATAATAAAACATTTATTAAATATTTTTTGTTTTTTCTCAATAATTGTTTTTCATTGAAACGATTTTTGCTAATAATTATCTATGAATGCAATGAAAGTCCGATTGTATAACAAATTATGGTTTGAAACGAGTTTTATATTATTTTGTAATTAATTTCAATCACTTATCGCTTGTTTCCGAAACATTGAAACAAATGTATTATTATTTTCAGCTAATAATCAGTAGTGAATCGTGATTTCAATTATTGGTTTTGATATAACTTTTACTTTTTTTCTGCAATTTTCTATAATTTCCAGAAAAAGGGCTATAATTTTCTCAACAATTTTTTTTGTCTCCCCTTAAAGTCATTGAACTCTTTTTGTATTGAAAACCACTATTTTCTGCTTCAATAGATGTTTTGATGAATTTTTTGTTAAATACAATGTTTTTGCTTAAAAATCAATCAAAAATCTATTGTACTCTCAATCAGATTACAATTAAAATACAATTTTGAGATCTCTTTGGACGGAAAACCCTTTTAACCATTAATACTGATGTCATTATAGTGTGTATGGATTTTACACTAATTTTATTGATTTTTATGTGAAAAAAGTGATTAAACTTTTGATAATTATTTCTTTCAAATGATTAGTATTTCTGGTGATTATAAATGTTGTAATTAAAGTAATTAAATTGAAATATTCAGGGTATAAATAAGACAATCAATTGTACAGATAAGGGGCTTAACTATAGAATTTGATTCACTATTATATAACTGTTCCCAATATTTAATGGTTTAAAGTCTAAACCAGAAAAACAGAGCACTTTTTATCCGACTTTGATTGTGAGTAAACGCCGTGTAAAACAGTGTTGAGACTAAAAGTAATCAATAATTTTGGTGTTAATGTTAGACTTGATATTTGGATTCAGAGGACAAACATTGGCTACAAATTCAGTTGACAACAACTTCTGACACATTATTCCTAATTAAACGAATGTTCAGAATTCAGATACACTTTTTTGGTTCAACTCTTATCTCATTAACCATTGATTTAATGCCATTTGTATTCCTGTGTCAAGTGATCTAAAAACAGTCACGATTTGTATGAAAGATATCATTAAATCAATTCAATTATAAATATATTCTGTTATGAAATAGCGATTCAAAAGTATTTTATTATTTGTCTTCAAAACTATTTCATATAAATTCAGGACTAATACTGACTGACAGTATATGCGTTGAAAATAAATGATTTTTGAATTTTCATAAGAATAACAAGAATTTCCAATTTATTCTGCATTTTATATAAAAATATGTTTTTTATGTGATAGCAAAAAGTGATGCCATATATGAAAAGCCATTTACATGTGGTGTCTATACATATCGACGATTTTTTACCATTCAGTGCTTATGATTGATTTGTTTATACAATAATCTATTCAATGACTTATTTCACAAAATTATTGCTATAAAAACTTTGCCAAAAATATCCCTAACATTAGCTGTGTTTGCAAACACATTGAATTGATTTACAATTTTGTTTTATATTCAATATTTGATAATAAAATTTGTTTTCAATTCTCTTTATTATTGAAATGATTTTGAATTACATATCATAAGAGCTTTGGATTTTATTTACTCTTGGATTTCATGATGTGATTGCAATTTGATTGCATATACTTAACATTTATATGAATCTTGAGATGAATTCTGCGGCCATTAGTACATTATTATGTGTATCAGATCATCCGGTGCCCTGACATATCATACAGGATACCTGTGCATTAGTCTGCATTTGAGAACATATCCATTTGTTTGATACCATTGAAGACAACCAGAGATTTGAATGACTATTAATGTTATCAGACTTTGTTTTGCAATATATTTAGTGAAACGACAGATGAAAGAGAAAAATGTATTTCAAAGAAAGTGTTCCTAATATTGAAAATAGTAGTGAAATCACTGTTTAGAGGCAAAAGCATAACAAAAAGGCATAACTGATAGCAAAAATATATGAGAGTATTGTTGCAAAAATACAGTAATAATAACAACAAAATGTCATTCAAAGTCCGATAATCTGTTTCTTTGATATACCAAGAGTTTATTTGATTTTCAAAACAATCCTTAAGTTTGAGAATTAGTTATAATTTTGTTTATATATGAAAAAGACATTTATTTAATCCAATAATTTATTTTTATTGCAATTTTCTTCATCTAAATAGCGATAAACCAGAAGAATATTCTTTGGATTTAGTCTTAATATCGTATAAAATATGATCAAAGAATAAATTGATATAAAGATAAAAAGGACTGAAAAATGTTTTGCTCTTTTCATGACTACAGCTATTGATATAAATTAACGTCAAAACAAAATTTAAATGTTTTTATTCATTCATTCATGCATTTTATTCACTGTCTATTGAAATCGATTCAATGGTTTCAATGGTTTCTTCAGACTTTGTATTCTTCGGTATCGTATCGGAAGTCTATGAGCCGATCACTAGAGAAGAGACTATAGTGTAATACCGACGCGAAAGTCAATACAAGTCTTTGACATCATTTTTCTTTCACTGTTTGCCGCCTCCAAAGTCTAGTGCCGGCAATGTTTAGTCCAAATGCCATTCAGTGTGTTATTAATCAAAAACTTGATTTCCGTACTGAACCTCAAGAAGGATATATTGTTAGAAGAGTTTGATGTCAGGAATGGATGTTTTTTTGGCCATAAAATGCAAACAAATGAACAAAATTAGAGATATTTTTATGATATTTATTCACAAAACACTATATAATGGGAAGACATGTCGTTTGAAAATATATTCAAAAATAAATGGCATTTCTTTTCATAATTTATCAATTTTTGTGTGAATTTTGCACTTCTTTTTCAAACCAACCTATCCGTCAAACTATCCCTGATATAACTGTGAACTATATTTCACTCTCCCTGTCCTCCTGTCCTTAAAATTCACTTTTAGTGTTAATAATTTTGATTAATTTCATTCATTAATCATTTAATGATAAATAAGTGTTTTTATTCATAAACACAATTCATTAAATCATTTTTGATCTGTTAATGAGGTTTTGGTCCCAAAGTCTGTGTTTAGTCTTAATCAAGAATTATATGAATTGAATGTCAAAACTAGTATTTTGTTTGATTTACTGGTGTTTTAAGATCTTATTTAAGCATTTTTTATCGATTGTTTCACAAGTTTTTTGGTTATAATATGGAAGAGAAGGGAAAAGTGATAAATGAGTGAATGACTGAAAAACGGGGTCATTCTCTCACACAGTATTGGCATTACTTTCACAATAGATTTGTATCGAGACTTAGCTATACATTAAGATATTTGAGCGAAAAAACCATTGAATTGATGAAAATTCAGACATTTTAGTCGTTGGCCCGGCTATTGACCGACTAATATGAGATCCATTACTGGACATCAAAATCCAATTTTTGACTTTTAGTCCAATTCTTCCATTATTTATAGCAAGAGTTTTATTCAAACATTTTGTGTTTAATTTTTATTACATTTTAATACAAGAAATTTATTTCGTTTTAATTAAAATGACTTAAATTTCAATTAATGAAGGGTTGAGTCCAGTGTTGTGAAACAAGTACTATATCTGAAACTCAGGCACATTTATATAAGCGTTAGATTAAAAGCATTAAAAGATGAGAATTAAATGAATAGTAAATTATAAACAAATTCTTTGAATTCATGAATACTTTTTAGTTTCTGTAAATATTTGTTACACTGAGTGCCCAATGAATCTATTGTTTATTGAGACCAGAAGTGGAAACGACTATAAATTAGACACTTTCTTCACAGATATTAATATTTTATTGCTGTTCAACAGAAATGATTATTTTTGTGCAATAAAACGGTGCATAACATCTGTAAGAGTAATAAATTCAGATTTATTTATGAAAATATTGTTTTAGTTTTTCTCAGTTATGAAAACAATCAATAAATAAATAAATAAAGTGAGAAAACAATGAGTATTTCAAACAGTATTTCATTGAAATTTCCGTAAAAATACTATTTTAGATAATGTATTGGATTTTATATTGATTTTATCATTTGTTTGTTAAATGTTTTGAAGCTTTTAATTGAAACAAATTGACGATAAATTTTATCAAATATTTTAATTGTTGTAAAAATTGATAAAAATATCAAATCTCATTAAAAATAAAGTATTTTTTACTTTTAATCAATTGCAACGAAAAAGGTTACAAAAAGGGTTTAAATCTTTTTCTGCTATTCATTACAAAAATTAATTATTTTTATGAATTGAAGTGATGTTTGAGTTAACCCTTAAAAGTTGATTTGAAAATTAATTGTCATTAACTGAAGTGTATTTTCTGGACTAAAATGAAATGTGAAATCAGTTGTGTTTTAGACGAAACAATAGTAAATGTATTAATCATATCTCCAAAGGCTATAATAGATTGTCGTAGAGTTAATCAAAATTAATGAAAGTTATGATTGGTTTGACGTTTTGTGGCAATGCATTGAAAACACTTCAAAGATTGAGTGCACATAAGTTTTTAGTTTACTAATAGTATAGCGCTGTTAGCACTGGTGGTGAACATTGAGTTGTTGTCTCTTTTAATAATATTTCTATCGATCCCTGAGCCCAGTCTCTCATTTATCACTGAAGGCATAGGCATTCAATTTCCTCTAATTTATATGAATTTGAATTTACATTATATTCAATAATATTTTATATTTACAGACATTTGTAGACAATGTTATCCTAAAAGAGATTTATTCTTCAATTTTATACTGAAAACACTATTTTTAAAATAGTTTCCGACTTTTTAATGCAAAATATGAATTGAAAGATGAGATTCAAAATTATTTTATTTATCAAAAGTATAATAGAGTTTATAAAAATAGATATCCTTGATAAGTTATAACAATGGGTTGAGATTTTCTTTATTCACCTGAATATTGAATTTTATTTTTAGACTTTTGTTATAATTATTGAAAAGCTTTTATCAAAAGACATGAATGTTATCGCAATTCAAGTGATGTGTTTGTTTTCAGTAGTAATAATGATTTGATTAAAAGTTTTATTTGATTGAAAACAATAAAAAAAATTGTCGACAATTTCATTAGTATAGGATTGGATTGATAGCCAGATCTCAAGACTTAATTTGATTGAAATTAACAAAATTGTTGGCAAACTATTTGTGCAAAACATGCGATGAGATGGTTGTCGCGGATCAGGTATTGAGAAGCAAATATAGCCTAATCCCTTGTGGACAGACATGTTAACCATTTCTGAGGTCATCCCCATCTATAAAACCTTACCAGTGTTTCAGCTGATGGTAAATACAGTTAACAGGGAAATGCTCTCAAACTCTGATTTCCAACAATCTATGAAAACGTAACTAATTTTGTGCTTTCATTAACTTTTCATCAAAAGTAATGCCACAGAAAAAGGTTATCAAAAAAACAAAAACACAAAACAAACCAAAAGTAACTGAAAGTCGACCAAAAACTAAATGAAATTCTTGTGATTTTGAATAATTAATTGTTTTCTAGTTTACTATGAATTGTATTAATTGTATAACAAATTTGTGAATTACTTTCATTTGCTTTCAATTCATTAAATCATTAATTTTTTGTCAAAACATTTATTTCATAGTCTTTTCAAATGTTTTTCTAATCGATAGTGACTTCAGTGGTAAACGTTGTACTAATTTAGAGTCAAATCCAGATCTGAATCCAATGTATAGTTTTGAAAGTGGATTAGATTTTGGTGATTAAATTTGTTAGAGTGTGACCGCAGGGCTCACTAATAATCGATCGGCTATTAAGGGCCGGGCAGTATTGGTGAGGCAGATGGCATGAGTCGACACATCCCTCATCTACAGTATGTGCCGCATGTTTGGCCTCACTTTCCCCTAATTCAGAGTCCATTGAGATTTATATTCCATTTGCTTAATGTAAGCCATAATAGTATAAAATGTTCACTATTTTCATACATATATCCTATCAATGCTTTAATGACAGCAATAATCAAAGCCTATTCTCCCGTTCCTCTCAGTCTCGCACTCATTATTATTCTAATCTATTTTTTTTGTAATTTATTTTTGTATCAAAATTATTCAATAGTTTATCAATAATAAAGACACTAATAATGAATATTCATGTTTTAGGAGTAAAAGTCAAATCAATGAATAAGTTTTGGAAATATTTTAGAAAAAGTGAAAAAATGATAAATTTATTGCTCATTTGAATTTCAAATTACCAGTTTAACATATCCAAGGTATTAGAGGTTTTTAGGTTTCATTTAAAATTTTATATAAAGATTTTTAAAGACTTCTTTGCATTGAATTTAAATTTAAATTTAATTAAATATTTGAATGTTTTTTCTTGAATTAAATATATTTTTTAAAAGTATTTAATATATTTTAAGATTTATAGCAAATTAAATGAATTTAAATATTTTAATAGTTTTACTTTTTAGTCGTTTAGTTTATAAACAAAACTCACCTTTGAATAAATTTGTTTGAATATTATTGCAAAAATAGTTTAGTTTTAAAATTTTATTTCTTTTATTATATAAAAACTCTTCAATAAATGCAAATCAAAAATATATTGAAATTGATATCAATATATGAATCGATTTTTCAAAACATTTTTGGGATTTATTTTGAAAAATGAAATTTAATTTTGAAGTTATTTTGCAAAATATTTTGTTTAATTCATTGAAATAGTCTTAAAAATGAGTATTAAATTTATTTTCAAATATATTTGTATTAAATAAACAAATATTTAATTTTATTAACTAAAGAATATTTGAATTTAAGCCCCTTTTGAACTCTAATTCCCCTGAAGTTAAACATTGAGTTCAAAGAAAACTCAAAATCTAATGAATTAAAAGTTATTTTATGTCTTATATTTAGTTTCAAATAGTTTTTAGTTTTTAACTGAAAATCATTTTCAAAAACTATACAAAGATTTTACAAAACAATTGATTCTTTAATTTGTTTCCTAAAAGTGTTCAAACATTACATAATAGTTATGACAAAACGATCTTTTCTTATATACTGTACTCTAAAAACATTATTTAGTGTTTTGATTGTCTGACCGCCAAAAAAGTACATTTTCTTTGATAACCATAAATATTAAGTCTTTAATGGAAATGGTTTGACATTAACTTTAAAGCTGTGGGTCTTCTGCACAAAGCCTTTGGAAAAGTAGTCAAACATTTGTTGTGAAGCAAAAAAAATACTATTAAAAGAATTGCCGATAATTTCCTTTACATTGCTATCAAAAATATTGACTCAATTTTTGTTATTTAAGATTTTTGTCTATTCAGGGATTTTGTCAGTAATTTAAGTTTTGACTCAGATTTGTATAGATTTTCCTTATTTTCAAGTATTCATTGATTTCTTTAATGAAATATTTAAAATCTAAGTTTCTGTAAGACTTATAAAACTTTAATTGAAATCCAAATCAAACTTCAGATCAAATAAACTAAATTTGTTTACAAAAACCTGAATTAATATTTGATGTCATAATTACTTTGACGGAAATTTCTTTTCTGCATAAAATATAAAGGAAAAGCACTTATGATATAAAACAAACAAATTTTGAGACTTTTATCTATAAAAACCTTTTTTGTAACTAATATTTGATTCAATTATTATTTGCTTTTGATATCAAACCCAATAAACAGTTTTGTTTTAATAATATTACATTTTTATACCAAAATATATCTATTTTTCATTTCAAGCTTTGACTGAAACACAACATTAAATCTAATGCTATATTTGACACAAATGTTAACCCTTTTGTGACAATTAATAAAATCTCTTTTATTGCTCTTATAGTCTGTAAATATATTAATAAAATGTTTTGTAAATTATTATTATTTTGTGTCAAAACTTTGTAATTCACACACAAAATGAGAAATACATTAAACGTATAAAAATAGGCAAAAATCGGACAAAGGGTGGAGTCTTTTGTGCAGTTTGTCCGACGTGTGGATACAATTAAATCATTATTTCATCAATTGATATGTAATTATCATAAAAGGGTCTCTCTCTCTCTCTCTC
>JAQGAT010000861.1:0-21600 GCA_034687845.1 Pantelozetes paolii
CTCTCTCTCTCTCTCTCTCTCTCTCTCTCTCTCTCTCTCCTCATTAGAAAACATTGAAATGCTTTCGCTTTTCGTCAAAATATTTTGATTAAATGTTTAAAAACTTAAAACAAATAAGTGAAACATTGAGTAAACCAAAGAGCGATTAATTATAATCAACTCATTTGTATAAATACCCCTTAAAATCCCATTTTGACTTTGGTTTGGGAAATAACGTTAAGAAACAGAGTTTTGTTGAATTTGTTTCCAAAGTAAAGTAAATATACTTTTTTACAACAAATACATACAATTTTTGTGCTCTAATAAAGTTTGAAATAAATTCAATTCAATTGAGTCTTTGTATTCTAAACCACAATATCATTGCAAAAGAGCACCAATCGATTCGTGGGTTACTAACCCAGGGTTAGGTATATGTCTTGAGCAGAGTTGAAAAGCAAAATTAGATTTAAAGTCTCATTAAATTTTAACTTAAATTTCGGTCAGTATTTGATGTTTTCATTTTCGTTACGGATATTATATACTAATATCAAATTCCAGTCAATAATTGATTGCAATTATTTGTACAAAATTAATATCAAACAGAAAATCATTATAAAAATACTTTCCCCAAAAAAAGAGTCAATTTTTTCAATATATACTTAATTATAGCAAAAATACTCTTAAGAATCGCCGCTTTATATCAAGTAATAAACAAAAGGAGAGGAAAGATGTGTATTTCTGTGGCATTGTCTTAACTGTAGTGAAAAGTCAGACCACATAATAATAATCGTAAAATTTTTATAACAAAAACAAAACACAGAATTCAAAGAATATTCTGTATTTCAATGCAATTGTGAACTAATAGTAGGTTTAAAAGCATTTGTTTTTCTTTTGCGGTCGAGTTATGCATAAAATAACAAAAACAGTGAAATAAAACTATGAATACAATTGTTTCACTCACCAGATGTGGATCCGGTGCTATCAGTGCTGGGATTATAGGGAACATAAATGTTTAGATAAAGACAGTCTTCGCTCTGATTTCGCATAAATGGCAGAACTCGTCGAAGATATTCAATGCGAGACAAAGACATGGTTTTTGAAGCTTCTGTTGCGTTACCGATGTCTGGCAGGGGTTGTGGACACACCGGTCCGAACCGGTTGGCCAGTCGTACACCTCTCCAGTGGGAAGGGGTGACGGGTGGCATAAATCTCAATGTTTGGGTCGGAGGCGAGGCGTAGGGAACGCCAAAGAATGCCTCCACCGGTGGTAATAGTGTGGGTGTTTGACGCTGTGATGATTGTGTTCCCGCAGTGGGGGTGGTATTGTCACGTGTCATAGGAATAATCACACCCCTGAGAGTACCGTATTTTGTGTTCACCTGACGCGGACTTACACTCATGTCCGGGTGCTGTCCGTCATATGCTTCAAACACTTGTAGTAAAAATTGTATTATTAATATCACTCTTAAAGTCACTTTTAAATCAATCATTTTGACTGCAAATCAATTCAACCTTTAATTCACTATTAAAACAAAAGTTTTTGTTTATTTCAATCACTTTTTAATTGTATTTAAAATTAAATCTGATTTTAGGACAAAATAAATTCACAATAAATACACACTTTTGACTAATTATTTGGGTTTTGTTCACAAAATCACAAAACATTTGAATAAACGATGTTTTGTCACAAAAAAGTTATTAAACTCTTAAAACAATTTTCACATTATATTCACTGAAATCTGAGAAACAATTGAATAATTAAATTGAAATATAAGTTGTTTTATGTTTTCAATTGTGGTTTAAATCCACAAAAGAGTTAACTTTAAAACTGAAAGCAAATTAAAATCGTTATTCAAATAATATGTATTGTTATTAGACTTATAAACAATTGTCGGTTGATTTGACATCAAAGACATACAAACTTGTAGTTCATATCAATTGCTGAGCATTAGAAGGGAATATAGTTTTTAGAGCAAAGGAAAGGCATCCGAAGCTCTCGACTATTATTTTGTAGACCAACTGATTCTCAGCACAAATGTTCAGTTCAGATGAGATGACGACAAAAGTTTGTGAGTTGCGTAGTATTGGCTGTTTTGGATAGGGATGAGAGGATAGGACACCAGTTTTGTTGGGCATCAGTACTCTCTTACTGATGCTATTTGAACACAGATTTCACATACAGTATAAATAACTCAGTGTTTCCTCTATTGACAAGAAATTTCCTAAAAGTATAGCAAAAAATTGTCAGAAAATAAAATTAATTATTAAGAAAAGTGACAAAAAATATCTCTCTTTATTTGAGAGCACAGACATATTCCAACTGTTCAGTAAGGGTTTGGGCACAGATATACCAGTGTTTGGACGAATCCATACATTCATTTATATTTAATGTTTTGTTTGAATTTAATCTCAATTCACATGTATTTAAACACTCTTTCACTTAATTTAATTGAAAGATTCATTGAAATTGTGTTTTAAGACAAAATCGTCTAATATTTTAACAAAACTTAATTTTTATTTTATTTTGTTTTTAATTATCAAATACCTGTCCCTGTACAGTGTACACAGTGTTCAGTATATTTACTCTATTTTGATCTAGATATATCAATATAATTTACTAACACTCAATATTAAGGGGTATTCTATTCACATTAAATATAATTTAATAGAGATATCAACAAGGTTTTTATAAAATATTCTTGTTTGACCTTTTGTCCAAGAATACTGTTTTGAAGTTTAATAATTTTTTTTGTATAAATAACCTAGATCTAAAAATTAATAGGTAGTTATTTATGTTTTATTTATTAAAACAATAGTAATTTTTTATTCAAATATTAATATTAATAAAGGTATTTATAAAACTTCCCTGGTATGTACTCAAAATGGTAACGGTTATTCTAGAAATTTGTTCTTCATATACCCCTGAAATAAATTTCAAATTAAGGGGTAATTAAATATATTATTTATTTATTAGAAATCAAACTGTATTTCAGCAAAATATTATTTTTGTTTATAAAAAGTTCACTGGTGCTCAGTTTGGTCATCAATCAATCATTGCACAATTCTTAAATTCCTATTATTTCAAACAATGTCATTTAAATATTTAATTTTAGTTGTATCTTTGTGATACTAAAATGATTAAAATATACAATTTAGTAAATTTTAAAAACACTTTAACCCCTTACCCCTTAACTGCGAGTTATATATTGAAAGACAAATAAATTATTTTGAATTCAAATGCATTTTAAGTGAAAGAAAAGGTTTAAAACAAAAAACAATAGATTAACTCAAATGTTAACTGAAATTGGGTTTTGAGTTAAAAAAATAAATTCATTTAATTTAATGAAAATTCATTATTCAGTAGAAGAGAGTTATCCTGAATATAAATGATATGACATTTGGGACGGCATTCAAATGGTCTGAAAGTTTTTTTGAGTGCACTTAAAATGTGTGAAAAACAGTATTCATTAAAATATAATTTCGTATTTAATATTCAGACAGAAAATACCAATAATAATAAAATTTTGCAAATTTATAGCAAATATTCACAAATACTATCAAACATTTGAAATAAACCACTCATTGGTGCAAACATTTATGTAAATAATTAAATATTTTAATGAATTTCTGTTTAAAATAATTAAAACATTTATTTAATTAATTAATTTTGATTTCAAACAGCAATTCATCACAAAATATCAAAAAGGTTTATGAAAATCAGTGAAACACTTGAAATGCAATGAATATTCAGTTTTTGAAGAATTTATTTGAGCTTTGATTCAAACAATTTCGTCGTTTATCACAAGAAATACTCATTTCATTGATTTTCAAAAAATAAAAAACTATTTCTTAAATTCAACTGAAATTTAGTTAAAATCAATTCATTGAAGACTTTCCGGTCTAATGAGTGAAAACATTTATACACAGAGTCTATGAAGAAATCGATTGAGATTTTTGGGCAAAAACTTGAAGGCATTTGACATTTAATAGCAAACAAACCATAGGTTTATTGAAGACTTGTTTTGAGACAACGGAAACACTAATCGAATAAAATATTTTGACATCAAATTAGAGGCAAATAAATCTCAGTTTTGTTAAGTTTAAGCAAATGTTATGCAATTTTTAGTCAAAAATTATTATATAATAATATTTATTAACATTTTTCCATTGCTTTCATTGAATCCTATATAACAATGAATTAATTAATTATGTTTTCAAATAACAGTCAAAAGAGAGAGAAATGTGTTGTAATTCTCAAACATATTCTTATGATAAATATTACTAAATATTATTTACGCTTTGCTTTGCTTTTACAAACACTTTCACTATATTAACCATTTATTCATGTTTGGTGTCACACCAGGGTATGTGTGAAGTGGTGTATCAGTCGCTTCAAATTGGTTCCATGTTGATTTTGTTGATATACAAATAGATAGTATTTTGTGACTGTAATATAATAAAAATTGTCCAAGCTCTATTAAATAATTTTAATTTATATGAAATATTGGCATTCATTCAATGGGTGATTCATCACTGAATTTTCAGGCAAATTTTAATTTGCATTTTTGAATTTTAAAACATTAAGTTGTATCTACCATAATTTTTATAACACTAAATATTAATATTTAATAATAATCAAGATTATAATCTATAAATTAGTAATCCAAGCTATGATAACATTATTTAATATAAACTGAAACAAATAATAAAATAAATTTAAAATACCCTGGCAGTGTTTTATTGATTTCGGACAGTTGTCAATTCAATACAAAACACTTATTTTAAATGTTTAACAAAAATGTGATTTTAAATTCAATGTTGATTTAGTGACACCTTGGTTAGTTAATCTACTCTTTTTTAAATATTTCTTAATAAGTCTACAAAACAAATTCAAATTGGTTATATTTAGGAAAAACTACATCTTGTCAATTATACATTGATTAAATTGATTCAAGCAAAGTTTTAAAATAAATTGTTCAATTATACAGTGTTTTAAGACATATTAAATTAAAAGTAATTTTAAAAATATTAGAAACTGTAATTAAATAAATATCGGTTAAATTAAATTAATAAATATAAGTTCCTTGGTGGTACAGTATTAATTGATAATTAAACCTTGAGCTTTTTATTTTTATAATGATAAAGTTTTTTACCAATATCATCTAAATTCTAGAATAGTTATTTAGTAAATTAATAAAGATATTAAATGACAAGAATCAGTAAATTGTTTGAAACTCTCTTTTTATAAACTAAATTGTAATAAAATAAAAATATGAAATATTATCTTGATTAAAATATTGTTTTCGTTTACAATGGTTGGGAAATATTGAATGTCTAACAAAAACATGGATAAATATTTTTGTTTCACTAAATAAGTGGAAAACAAAAGTAAATTAATTAGCAATTGATGGACCGATAAGTCAAAGGTCATCCGACAAACTCCTGGTCATAAAAGTCTTAACAAAAACAACAAAAACAGTATTTAATTATTCATTTGAAGACAAAACTAAAGCAAATAAATCCTAATCTTATTCTCAATTGTTTTTTGTAGTTCTCTATTGTATTAAATAAAATACTTTCACTTTTTTGTTGTTTAATAATTAACACTAAAAAAGAGGACTAAAGCCTTGAAAACAACATTATTTTGTGATTAACTGAAACTTGAATTTAAATAAAATATTAAAAAATTATTTGAAACTATGTTTTCAACAAAAAACATCAAAACTTCATTTGATTTTATGATAATTTAGTTGAAAATTAAAAACACATTTTATTTCATTTGAATTCAGAAGTCATTCATATTTTACTAATTAATGCTTTTGTTAACAAAACTTGAGTTTTAATTAAAAGTACAAAACGTGTATAAAATTACATAAAAAACATTTAAAAAATCAATTTTTTGTTAATTAAAATTCAATTTCTCCTCTATTTAGGGGAAAAAGTTCACAAAATATGACAGGTCTTACACAAGATTACAGTCAGTGTTTGTTACCAGAAAAAAACCTAAAGCTTAAGAAATGTGTTTCAAACTCTAGGTTTTAAAACTTAAGGGAAATTAAAATTTGATAAATGAATGTCAATTGAAGCATGGTGAATTCTTTGGTAGAGAAAATCAATTTTATATAGCACCAGAATGATTCTAATATATTCTTTATTATTTACAATTTCAAATAAAATTATTTAATTTTAAAACTCAGAATCTGATTGAAAATGAAAACATAAAAATCAATTAAAAATTTGTTTGTCTTTTGAGTGAAACTTAATTTTTTAAAACTTTTTAAAAATAGACTCAAAAACACTTTTTCGCTTCAAAATTCAGTTCACAATCCAATACTAATTGAATACAGAATTCAAGACAAGAATTGTTGAGAACCCGAAGAATATCTTTATTTGTTTTACACTTTGAGACCAGAAGTTTGAGTCCTATTCTGAGTTTGAATTCTGTTATTTGAAAAATAAATTGTTGAGAATCTGATGCAAAGAAATGCCCAAAAAATATACAGAATATTCTGTAAACGCCTAACAAATCGATCGTTCGATTACATAACACCGACTGCTATACAGACTGCTAACTATATTGGAATAAGACAAGCACTGTTAGACTATGAGCACTGGTATGTCTATGTCAGTGTTCACTGTCTGTGTATGTGTTCGCTAAAGAGACTAATATTTTAAGACTAGTAAGCGTTTGGCTATTGTTCTGCACTTTTGCACCCAATTCCATAACATTTTCATTTCCAATCCTCTGCCCATATCATCGCCCTCTCCTTAACCTTCCTGTGTTCTATAACAAGCACACACACACACTCGTCGGCAATGTCTTTCGCTCGCTGTCTGTTTCGCGCCTTTATTTCACTTCAATTCAGATTTCATAACACAATACTCACACAAAACAAAATAAAAGTAAGAAATAGTATAACAAAAAAAGTGGAAAAAATTATTTTCCGCTTTTGCTTTCCTTTTATGTCTCTTTAGCCGCCTTTCCTCTGTTGAGCACTGGAACTGAAAGTCATAAAAAATATTTGTTATTTTTGTTCATTCACTAAAAATTAGTCACATTTTTGGTCACTTTATCTCTGATTTTAGTTTTATTTTTTCAACACTCTTTTTCTTTCATTATTATTAACACGATTTCTAAGTGAAAACCCGGTGTTTGTCCCCAATCTATAAATACATTTCTCAAATCACTGCCAATTGTATTGAATACCTGTGCGATCCGGTAATAGTTTAGGTTTTAATTAAAATTCCTGTTAATAATAGTCATAAGCTTTTGAATAAATTATTTTATTTACAAATGCATTCAATGAAGAGAATAAAACACAAAATATTTAACGGATTATTGATTTGAAGCAAAAAAATATATAAAATAAAAATTCAAAATATAATACATTTTCCGCTCTTTTCTCACAAAATAAAAGCCGAAATAAAAGCCATAATTTAGTTAACAATAAATATTCGTCTTCTTATCATAGTTTGAAAATTTCTCCCCTTTTTTTCTTTCACCCTTCAGATTATTGTTCACATATTCTCTAATATATAATATATATTCCTATTATTCTTAGTCTTCACTAGTATTGCGATCAAAAACACTGTTTGTATGTAAAGAGTATTATATTTCAATAGTAATGTTGATTTCAGTGACACATATCATCTCCAGTTTGAAAAAAATGTTAGACTTTTTTCTCTGCCTCTGATATATAGGAGAAATGTATTTTCAAATTTGATGGAAATTTCCGTATATATGAAGAGTTGACTAAAGATTTCTTCTCTTTTTTTCTCTTCAGTCACTGAATAAACATTTCCTAAACAACTGTTTGTATATTAAGTCTGTATAACAAAACAGTCGGAAACAAAGTGTTCATTAATTTTTTAGATATTATTCAAAATTAATTAGATTTTAATTTCTTAATCAATCAGATAGTGATTAGTGCTAATGAAGGCAAGGGTTGTCTTTTGGGTAAGTGTTTCACTTCAACTTTAATTATATATAATTTCATTAAATTATAACAAAATATAAACATTTTTTGTCTTCATTTTAATCGTCAGTTATTTAATAGTAATTCAAATAGAGATCAGAGAAAGAGATTTAATATAAATCTTATATAATATGTATCTGTCATTCAATAAGCAATCGTTTTTCACTTTTTCCCCTGAAATTTCCTCTCACATAGTAGTACTCTCGATATTCAGCTATAATTTAATTCCTGTTTTCCCCTGATTCAGACGGTGTGCACCGGAGCTAACAGTTTAGGAAATTTGAAAGTTTTTTAAATTACATTATATTTTACGCTTTGAATGGATTTTCTCGATTTTAAGGCTAAGATTTCATATCATTTTAATAAGGGTTTGAAACAATTTAATCAAATAAAATTGAGAACATAACTTAACCCTGGATTTGGTTATTGAATTGAATTTTGTATTCAAAACATAACACCTTTTTTGTCTACATTTTACTGCTTTACTTCTTTGACTGATCTCTTCAGAGAGACATTGAATTAATTTTGGTGTATGTTTTGCACACATAGACAATACTGATAACTCGCACCGGCTTTCGAGTGTTTGCTATACTTTATGCTTGACTTAATTCAATACAACTGTGTGGAGGAATAGGTCTGATCAGCACCTCTTCAACTTAAGCACTGGTAGATGTGTTTCTCTCTGGTGTAATAAGAGATACAATACTCAGAAGGAATTTATTTAATATTATTTCAATAGGATTTCAAAAATGAAAAATTTGATACAAAATTCAAAGTAAAAAAATTCCGAAATATTTTTTTATCATAAATACATTTCTCTTTAAACAGTGAAATAAAAAAGTTATAAATATCTATAAAAATCGGTATTTCTTTATATCTTTTGCTTATTTTGTAGAAAATAAATATTTTATGAAATTTTGGCGAAAAGTATTGAAAGTTTAAAATTTTATTAAAAATTTATTTCAAATTACAATAAAATAAAAGTATTTATTCCGCAAACTTTGAAACGATCGACAAATATATTAAAATCCTTGAGTAAAATATGTGACGGGAAGTGGGCTTTGGGTCCTTTTTGTTACGTTTAGGGGGCGTTTTGTTTCCCACTCACGTTTGGATATGTTTTGCGTTTTGAACTGGTCTTCACCGCTATTCCCACCGTCACTGTGTGTGCGGCCAAGAAGTGTTGCCTTTACGGCGTATCCCGAGTCCCGTAAGTGGAACTCAAGATGTTTGCCTTCACAGCGCATCTCAGGTCCCAAACGTTAGGACCCAAGAAAAAACCAAGTGTTCAGAAAGGGTTGGGATTATAACTGAATATACATAATGAGACATAAGTTTAAGTATAAATGAATACAAAATTTAATCATTTTATCAAATGTTTTAGTTTTAATAATTATTATTGTTTTACTCTTGACGTGTATTTCGGGTTCTCCGTCACAAATACAATAAATATTTTGCTTTCAATTAAATCACTTTAAAAATATTTCAATCAATATTTTGTTTCCCTTCAAGACATGAATTTCGAGAAAAGAAAGTCTCATAAAAACTAATATTTTTTTTATTTGACTTGAATTTCTTGAATAAATAATATGTTATCCGATCTAAAGATTAAAAATAAATCTCTCATTAAATCATAAAAACATTTTTTTGGGTTTTATTTGTTATTCAAATAATATATTTTTTTTGATCATCTCTTCGTATGAATTGATTATATATTCAAAAATCTTCTCAAAACTCGTTAATCATTAGAGAAATTACTTTCAAATTTAAAATTCATTCACAAAAAAAATTTGATGTATTTTTTCATTCCTTCAAAAACTATAATCATTTGCATTTCAATCAACAGATTTATCACTTTAGAAGAAGAAGAAGAAGAAAATTTCGTGAATCTAATCCCATATAAAATATAACTGAGAAGCATCAGTAATAGCCAGGGTATCAATTAAATTACCACCCATGTCGTTGGACAAGGAGTTAAAAACTGAATCTATAATTATTTCTATTAATTATTTGACAAATAGTCATAATTTATGACATTTTTATTAACAGAATATTCTGTGAACTCTTAGACTGATGTGTATTTCAGAGCAGTGTTTGACTATCGCTGTGTAAATTGAAATAAAATATAATTTCAATTCAAATCTCAGTAATAATTGTCTGATTATTAATGAGTTAAAAGTTTTTCAAAAACTTTTAATTTTAGTGATGTTTTGAACAATAATTAATGTAATGTTTGAGAAAATATTATAAATTAATTTAATTAATGACTTCAAGTCTAGAACTAAAAATAATTTTATTATGTTTTTAACCACTTATTAATGATTTGAAGTAACTTTTGGCACAAAAAGTGTGAGAATTTGACAAAAAGTTAATCAAATGTAAAAAATCTTTGATTTTAATTGTGAGGAGAATTTAGGCCTTATTTGAAGCATTGAAATTATATGACGTCATCAGTACGATGTGAAATTACAATGATCAATGTCAAATATCCGATTGCAAATATTTATTTAAAATTGAAGTTCTAACAACTGACCATGTTAATAACCTTGATAATTGTATTTTTAATCTAATATCATAGGCGAGAAAACTGAGTAAGATTTAACATAGTCAGGTGCATTCAATTAATAAACATTTATTACAAGATAATTTTATGTATTCAAGTCTTGAGTATAATTGAGAGAAAATAATAGTAAATATGAATGTTATTCAGTGTGTGAATGATCTGGATCTCTTTGGTCTAGTAAACAAATGTTGACAATCCCACTTCAATTCAAACCTTTTTAAAGAGAAATATTTAAATTGGATTATAAATTGAATTAAAAGATATATTTTCTTCTGTAAACAACTTTTACCTTGAATAGAGATACCTTGATTAATAATGTCACTTAAACATTATATCAATAGTAAACGTTATTTAAGTGCAAAATATAATCAAATTTATGTTGAATTGTATTCAAAAGAAATGTTAATTCAATTGAATTTACTTTTCGTTTAATATGAAACTATATTTCATTCATAAAAAATACATCAAATATATAAACACTTATATAAAACGTGTTTGCATACAATTTATAGAAAATATTAATCATATCTAAGGCAGGTCTGGCCAAAGATGATGGTGGGAAACAACTGAAATTGTGTTTCAGTATATTATTATTGCTTAAGAAATAACAAAAATTGTTTTCAATATGTTTTATGATTTTCAACACTTTTTGAGTAATTATTAATCATTTCTAAGCATTTGTTTTGAATGAAAACATCAATTACCGGATCATTTCATTTGAATTTTGGCTTTTAATCAAATTTCCAATTATTATTTAATTTTTATAAAAATAAAAGCATTTATTAATAGGCAATAGACACCTCTTGTGCCAATTGGCCGGTCGCCCATCAATAGTACAGTTAATATAATCAACAATTTAATAATCTCTCAAAACATAAAACCTTTCCTTCAATTATAAAATTTAATTATTTGACTGACATTTGAAACAATATATCAAATCATTAGTGAAAATGAATTATTTATGAAACAAAATGTTTTTCACTTTTTATTATAAAATTCAATCAAAACTTTCCTTATTTTTAAATGAAGAGAAAATATGTATAAAATAAACCCATTTTAAGGGTATATTGAGTCTATATTAATGACTATTATTTTGCTTTAATGATGAAAACAGGTCTTTCTTAACCCTTATTTAATCCGTGAAACAAAATACGTATTTTGAAAGTATTTGAAAATAATTTTTAATCAATTAACAGATAATTTAATGAAAATCTCAATCAATATTCAGTTTAACTGTGTTTTCATTCAAGGATTAAAACTTTTGAATAAATTTTATCATTTCATCAAATATTGTATTAAATTTCAAATTCATTCAGTAATGCAAACAAAAAGTTATATAACATTTCTCATTAAATCTTTAAAATTCACGAATTATTAAGTATTCAAACAAATTATGTGAAAACAAAATACAATTATTTTGTAACAAAACGTTAAGTAAAATCATTTGAAGAAATATTTTAAAACAATAAAACTGACATTGAATTCAAAGGTTGCTATCAATGGGTTGTGGGAATAGTTTATATCATTTATATTAATAAGTGCTTTGAGAAGTGAAGGGAATATCAGTTTTTTGGACAAAAAATCCTGATTTTTTAAACATTCAATTATAAGCGAAAGAAAAAATCAATGAAATCATTCATTCAATAAATTGATTCAATTTTTGAGCATTCATGGCGTAAATCACGAAAAAGTCGATTTCAAAGCAAATATAATAAACAGTTTTTTTGTTGATTTTTTTCACATAAATCATTGAAAATATTTTATGAATATATCAATTGATTATTGATTTCTTCTTTTAGTGCTATTTTAAAAGATGTGCTTTAATATGAAAATTATTTTTAAGTTATAGTCATTTTATAGTTAAATAGCTTTGAGTTTAGCATTGATTTGAAAGTAATTTTATCACTGAAACCATTATTAAGAGTTTAGATATCGGTTTCAAAGCCAGTAATCAAAACAATTTGATTGCAAACTGACAGTCAGTTAATTATAGGTTTTGTAAATATTTTGACATAATTTTGGTACACAATAGTGAAAGGTATTTATTATAATCTCGTTATAAAGACATCACATTTTAATAGAGCACTGAATGTTTGGCTTTGCTTTAAATTAGTCATTACTCTCATTGCAATTGTTTGCGAATTGAGATATAGTTATATATGAAGTGTTTTGCAGATGAGTTTAGACATAATATAAAACTAATTGAAACCAAAAATGAAATGAAACAATATTTTTTCTTCCCGAATATTTAGACCCTGTTTATCTCTTTATCCCCTTTTTGAGAGGCATTTAGTCTTTATTTAATGCTTTTATGATTTGAATTGAAAAAGCAATTAAAAGTTTTAATTATATATTAATTAATTATAGAAATAATAAAAATAAGTAAAAAATAAAAATTTGTTTTTCTTTTACTTCAAAAACAAATTTAGATTTTCAGAGATGAGAGGAAAGGGAAGGAAAGGGAAGTTAGTCATGAAGTGACTGTTTGTGCAAAAGAGAGCAAAACCTAAATCGTCTTTAATTTATTGCTATTTTCATATGAAATGTTTGATAAGCCCTTCACTTAAATGTTATACTTTTTGTCAATTTTTCGGCAAAATTATAAGTGTTTTGAAACACACTTATAGTACTCTTTCGCCAATCGAGTGAACAGTTAGAGCACAGTTAGTCTCTCTTGAAGGAGATATCTATCAGTCATACCATTAGAATCGTAGCTGAAGTGAGAGGACTTCCGTTTATACTTTGTTTTTACATCCATTTCGTTGAACGGCTCTAAAGGGGGAATAAATTCATACTTTCAGTAGAGGAATGAGGGGAAGGAGTTTCAGGCTTTGCCAACATTTCCGGTCAGAAAGTGATGGGAAATCAAATAATTTGATTGCATTTTGAATGAATAATAAACAGTGTTATGAAAAATGAGATTCAAATGAAGGGTTATTTCTTTTGTAACCCTTGAAATGCAATCAATACTGAAATTGTTAGCAAGTAATTGAAAAAAGGTTATTTTTAAACACAAAATAATAATTAATTTCATTTATCCTTCGACTCCGCTATGTCTGAGCTTAGGATGTATTTCATTGACTTTAACACTAATTGAACCCATAATTAAAGTTAGGATTTATTTATGCTTTCATTTGTTCAGTATTTTTGCGGAAAAAAATTAAATTAAATAAAAAATTAAAACCAGTTTTTCCACAAAATTCACTGAAAATTAAAGCATTTTTTATAGCAATCACTTGAATATAAAACTCATTTCTCAATGAAAAAGAAAAATTTCATTTCAGTTATAAAAAGAGTTTATTGTTTTGCAAAACAATTGATTGATTGATAAAAGCTATGAATTAGTTGTCAGTGTTTTTCACTCCACATGTAATCGATTGCATCTATTGTTCAATTGATAACACATTTTAAAACACATTTCAAAATTAATTAGAGATGAATACCATTTGATTGACATCTGGTTTAACACACATTCAAAATAATTCAAACACTTTTTTGTTGTTGTTTTTGTTGTTATAATATATAAAAACATAAATGTCATTATAAATAACTAAACAAGGATAATTAAAATTCTACTTTTATTGCCTGATATGTATTGTTCAACAAATTCAGAGCAGATTTTTAATTTGAAATTTTCAGTGAGTCTTGTGTTGAAAGAAATTAATGACCATTTTGTTATCAATTTTACAAATATTTGATTTTTTTTAAAAATATAATTATTTATTAAAACTATAAAATAGTTTCAGATATTTAGGACAGATCTGAATTAAAATGTAAAAAATATAACAAATCTTTTGCAAAAGTAATGCTAAAAAGGATTTGATTCACTCGAAACCATCTCCACCCTTACCCCTTAATATAGTAAAGGGGATTAGGAGAGAAAATCCAATTTTTTTAGAGGTCATCTTGTAATTGATGTAAAGTCAAAGCAAACTAACAATTAATACAAATGTATAACTTATTTAACGTCAAAAATGTATTTCATTTTTTTACATTCATTTAAAATTCAATAAATAATTGAAAAATGGATTTAAAATACTAAATACTTTAAAATTTTGAGACAAACTCTTTGTTATGTATTAATAGCTAACATATAATTAAAAGTTACTGATATTATGAGATGTTTATCAAACAGACAATTAGTTATAAAATATTTTATCTGAAACTTCCCCTTATTTTCTGACAAACGCTTTAATTATATAAATATTTTTAACTTTAAGGCCATTTCACCCAATGATCACCTAATGATCACCCAATG
This sequence comes from Pantelozetes paolii, assembly GCA_034687845.1. Taxonomy (NCBI): domain Eukaryota; kingdom Metazoa; phylum Arthropoda; class Arachnida; order Sarcoptiformes; family Oribellidae; genus Pantelozetes; species Pantelozetes paolii. Next base: position 14,777 of record JAQGAT010000861.1, read on the forward strand.
ATGCAAAACTTAATTAATATAATTAATCTCAATATAAATTTTGATTCAAACCATCAATGGATTCATCATTTTTTTGGCAAACAATTATTACAAAACTAGAGATGGAAATCGATCTGAGCTCAAATATATCTATCCTGATCTTTGTTCATAGATTGTTAATTGATTAGGCTAATTAATTTCAAATACAGCCGGTAGCACTTTTCATTTAAATTAACAATAAAACTGTAATAAAATATTGTGATAAATTAGTGGTTGATTAAATAAAACGTCAATCATGTACCCTGGGACAAAGAAAAAATAATCAATAATCTGATAATCTAACGTTTATTTTACAATTTATTTATTAAATTATGTAATTATTTATTTAATTTATTGAATTTTTAACTGAATTTAGTTACCCGAATGATAAACCTGGTCATTTATCATTCACAAATTTCTTTACATCTGTACATTTACCAACTCATCTCCCTCACTCGTGAACAACGCCTATAACACAAATCAAATAATTAATTTAATTTTAATTATCTTTTGAAAACAACAAAAATATATCTCATATTTAAACTTGAATTCAATGAAAAGATAAATGAATTTTAACCGCAATTATAGACAATTGAGTTTCAAAAACAAATTCACATCAAAATCAACGATAAAATGATTAATAATTTTAATAGTTTTCATATAATCACTGAAAGCCTAAACACAAATGATTTATTAATTTTTAATTTTAATAACCAAATCATGATATTTTGATGAATAAAATGAACTTGAAACAAAGCTTTGACTTAAAATTAATTTTAATATTTAATAATTATTGCAAAATGTTTTATACATTTTATTAATAAATTTAAAACAATTTGTATAAAAATATTTAATCAAATATTTTTTATAATTAAATACAATCTCTTTCGTAACTTTAATATCATACCAGTGCTCGACTATATCAGTGCCCAAAGGACTAACTAGCGCTCAGTCTAATTGTATATTTGATAACTAATTGCAGTTTAATGATAAAATTTTCAGACACTTCATAGTCAACACAATTACAGTAATTATTTCATTCAATCCTACAATTGTTTTCTGACTTCACATCTAATTATGAAATTTATTTCAAATTTATTTGAAATTCAAATATAAATACAATGTTTGCTATTGTTGTTAACCAGACCTGTCTGTCCACTAAGACTCTAATTATATCTTTATCTAATCTCAAGATATTCATTGAAGACTCAATTGATGACCCCTTTGTCTGCTTTTATATATTTTATTATAATAGCAGTTATCTGATCAGTGAATGGTTTGCAATGCATTTACATAAACATTTCAATTAATGCCCCTTAAGGGTGATATTATTTTCGTAATTCATTATCGACAGGCTTTCAAATTTCACTATAAGTTAAAATACAATTAATAAATCATTGACTCAGTTATCACATTTCAAGGGTTAGTATGAAAGGATCCCAGGGTTTGAATCTGTAATTGTGGAGAAAAACCGATCGATTAATACAATTAATACTGAGATTTGAAATAACCTTAAAATTTTTGGAAAAGTTTTAAAGTAAGACATTTTTAAAAAGTTTTTTTACAAAATATAATAAATGATAAATCAATTAACATTTTGAGTGCTTTGTCAACTCAAATGCTAATCAGGGCTGTAGGTTCTCCGACAACATGGGTTGGGAGGTAGGGTGGAGTACAATTTTTTTTCTTCGCACATCCCTGATAAGCTATAAAGTTATACATTTAATGAGATTTTTTTTTTATTTGTATTATTGAATATCATTGAGTCTATGAATAGCGTTAAAATTTAGACCAGGATAAGTTTGAACTGGATGAACCAGGAAGAATATTCTTAATTAACTTTACTCATAAAACTCATGAAAAAATAAAACACATCTCATCTCTGAATCAACTCTTTCTTCACTGGATTCCTTCGGTGCCCTCAATAGCTTTGAGCACAGGTTCATAACGGAGCTCTCAGAGAGATGTTGTGCCAAAGCTATTGAAATCCTACGACAAATGAAAAGCCAAGGTCTGACAAGGATTGTATCATTTGTTGAAATCCAAGGATAATTATATACATTATTTGGATTTGAAAGTTATGTTTAATAAAGTTTTATGTATTTAAGCACTGATTCCTCTTCAGTGAAGAGATCTCAATGTTTTCTCAATTCCTAATCATTTGATTGTTTTCTTCAATAAAGTGTAAACTCTTTGTAATAACTCTTCAATTGTTTTAATGTTTTGCTTATAAAATGGGTTTTTCAGTGAGTAATCATTGATTTGATTCATAAGTCTTCAGTAAAAACACAAATAATTTTAATCTTTGTTATATTTTTAGTTAATTTTGTTTCTCATATCGATATCTGTGAGTGCACTCAACGGTCAACTTATGGTTAGACTAAATCGCAACCAATTCACCAGAAGAGGAGGTGCTTTGGGTCCGATATATAACAACTGGAATGACTTAGAGGACAGTCATCGCTGGAATAGCATAGAGACTGAGCCCTCATATCTGACCACAAACTCAATCGATGGATTAGATTATCAAAGAAAATATACCGATCCGAGTGTTGATTATGTGATTGTGGCCGATGTGATACCGGCGCGCAAAACAAAGGTCCGTAAGTTTCCATCGCTGGAAGAGTTCCTTCACTACAATAAGATCAATGCAATGATTGGCTCACGTTTTGCTGATAATAGCGTTTACGGCTCGGATGACTCACTACCCGGCCATCCATTCAACGGTCTGATAGGTTTACTAAAGCCATCGACTAATAGAAGAAATGTTAATCTGATTCCAGAGTCTCTGATTTCGAGCCGTCCCTTTAGACTATCGACACTTGCAAGCATTGGTTACGGACCTCAGTATAGATATTATCCATAATTTTATTTGTTTTTTACTATTTCTCTGATATTTCTTCTTATAATTGATTTTAGTTATCAATCAATTCAATTAATTTCTCTTAAGATATCCATAACTTCTTGTATTTAATTATAAGTTTTTATATCCAGAGTATATACCGTACTATACCTTAACATTCTGGTCCTTATGACGGGATTTAATTCAGATTTAAGACATTTAGTCATTGAATCTGTTAATCAGTTTTTTTTATCAATTCATATGAAAATATTATTTTATTCAACACTTAATACTTTTATAAAGAGATTATAATTGGGTTTAAATTACTTTAATTTATATTTATATCAATAATTAGCAAATTGTTAATAATTTTTGTTACAAAGTTAAACAATATCTCATAGTTTTAAAACTGAGAAATGTTATTTATCATTTTATATTTTAAGGTAAAAAACCCCTTTTAATACTCCAAGCACATATTTGATTGTAATTATATTTACACGAAAGAAATACTATCTTTTTTGCAATAATTTGTTTTATATTTCAGTTAAGTCTTCATTTTATTTAAATTATGAATTATTTGTTAATCTTTTTATAGTTATGTTAATAATAATCAAACTTAACCTACATTTCAATGAATATAATTATAATAAATAAAGAGATTTGAGATTTGTATCCAATAATGTGGTCTTCAATATGCAAACACATATTGAGATTGTATTCATAAAAACATTTTTTGTATAAAAATAAAATTTATTTTTTTTTGTTTGAAAATAAGGAAATATTTTATTCAATATATTTGTTAATTATTGACCAGTTTTTAGCCATTAATGTGCAAAAAAGGGGCGATTTTTTGCCATCTATTTGATCCAACATTTGATAAGATGTACTGTTTTTTCACTCATAATGTTGTGATTTATCGCAAAGTGTGTAACAAAAAGAGTAAAAAAATTGTCAAAATCTTAGCAATCGTTTCAATCAAAACAATTCACACAAAAAAATGTGCCATTTTTTCAGACAATTCCTTATCATTTCATCTATTAATTCAAGACTACATAAAAGATGTAAAAATTGTTCATTAATTGAACTTTGATTTTGTTTTAATTAAAATCACATCAAAGTCTCAGATAAAGTGATTTGTTATGTAATAAAAGCAAAAATATATATATTATTTTAAATGAATTTCTTATTCAATGCACTAATTGTTGGATCCAATGAAGAAAAATCGGACAAATATTCTCATCATTCAAGTCAGACATTAACAACTAATCCAAGAGTTAGTGTGCAATACACTGTTGAATAACTTTGTATTCATTTCCCTGTCTGTAGTATAGGTGCTCATCTGTAAAACAAGAATAAAAGTGAATAATGAAAACAAAACTTATTTTTGTGTATAAATTAAGTTTTGTTTTTCATTTTCACCACAAATAATATGCTCTGAAAGTAATGTTTAGAAATATTTTAATCAAATGATTAAATGTTTTGCAAAAATAATAATGAAAATCATGTTTTCATGTGTTTTGTCTTCTATTTAATAGTTGTTTAGCATTTCATTCAATAAATTCAATGATTAAATCAAAAGTTGTTTTTAAGCTTAAAAATCCATTAAATTGTGATTAAATTGATTTCAATTTATAAATACATTTAAAATAAAAATAGTGTTTATTATAAATAAATTTAAACCAAATTTATGTTTCAATTGAATTTAAAATCAGACAAAATCTCTACTTTTTGTGAATAACTTTTGAAAAAACATCAAATATTTATCTCCTCTTAGTATTCATTGTTTTATATCTGAAATGAAATTTTTAAAAATTATATAAAAACAAAAATCTTTGAAAACTTTTAGAGAATATTAAAACTGAAAATATATTTAATAATCATTGACTTCAGTGAAAGATATTATGAAAACTATTTGACTGTGAAATGGCTTTTGTTTTTTATCTTTCGTTAGATTTCATGAATTATTCAATTCTTTCACTGAAAACAGTTTCACAGCTTTCAAAATATTGAAGGAATTTCTCATTTTATTTAGTTTTCTGTTCAAAACTTTTATTTTCACTTCAGTTAAGAAAGTTTTAAAATTCAGACAATCTTTATGTAATACTTTAGAGATTTAGACAAAACTACAACACTTTTAATAAAATTATTTGTTTTTCGGTTTCAATAAATAATTATTTTTAGGATTAATGAAAAATTCAAAGTCTTTTGAAAAGTTTTTTCTTTAAACTCATTTTAATAAAAACTATTTTTCAATTCATTGTCAAAACTTAGTTTTAGTCTATAAATACAATTTAAATGTTATTTGTTTTGAAGTCATTGTAAAAATACTTTTAAAATAATTGTCTCAAAAACAAAGTAATTATTTTTACAATTACTTCAATCATTATCTTTGAATTAATTACTTTAAGAAAAGACTTAATAAACATTTATTTAGATTTTTATCACTAGTTTTGCCAAAAGTTCACAACTCTTTGACAATTCATAGAAATCGAGACTAAATTCAAGTGATTTGCAAAATGTTTCTCAATTTTATTAGTTATACGTTTAGTGTATAAGCACTTGTAGTTCACTTCAAGCAATACAATAAAGAGTTTTGTAAAACAGATGCAAATTATGTTAATTTCAAAACTCTTTTGATTTTATTTGAATTTGTCTCAAATCGCAGACAATTTTGATGTGAATTGTATTAAAAATGCTCAAAACATAGGAAATATTCTAACCTTGTCTCAAACAACCAAAAAATGGTTTCACAAAAACTTATTTCAAAGTAATATTGTTTTTCATTTCAGTATTTGTTTTATTCAGACATAAAATATGAAATATTCTTTCAATAAATAAAAGTTTAAAAAATAAAATCAATATTACATTTGGTTTTCAATATTTGATTTTCAATACTTGTATTGAATACTTATTTATCTGTGAATCCTATTCACAATTCAAAGCAAACAGTGTTTGAGAATAATATTTATTAATAATTAATAAAAAGAGAGAAAACATCTAAAAATAGTTTAAGAGATCTCAAGAATACAAAACTTATTGAATGAGTAATGATATCAACAATAAAACTGATGAATGAATTAGACATAAGAGTAGTGATAATAATAATAATATTCAAAACTCATCTCTTATTCTTCATATTCTTGTGAGTCGTTAACTAAAGAAATATTTGAATCTCACTAATGATATGTCATATTTGAAGTTATATTTGCAAATGACTTAACAATAAATTATTCACAAATTATTTGTCTGTCATTTATATAACTGAATGTTATTTTCAAAACCAATTCCTCTATAATTCATAATTATCTGAGAAAAAGGATTTTATGCTATAGTTATGCAATTCATGAGTAATTTATTCATCGATTAATCGATTCCTTTCACTCGAGATGCACAGCAAATGTCAGAAATCAGGGTTCAATTGGAATTGAAGGGTGAAAGCGATTATTTTGATCACCAGAAACATATCATTTACAGAAAGCCTTTTATGAATTTACACCCTTTTTCCTGCCAATCAATAAACTACTGGATTGAATACCCCCTTATGTATAGTAAATATAAATGAAAATTGATTTTTGCCCCTGATTAAAGTTTTATGTTGAATAAACCTGAAAATGCAATATATATTGAATGAAAATGTAGTGTTTTATTGATCAATATTGGAGGAGAGGATACTTGTGTTCACATATACAGTGTTTACTATACTTTGGGTTTAATTCTAGCGCTAAGACTCGGTTCGGGTCTTAAGTAACGATTGTTTTGATAATAGAGTAATGCAAACGTCAGCTCTGTTTTGCATTCAAGGCATTCAAAATTCAATTGATTGATGCCTTACTAAACATTTGGCTCAGGGATGAGAGGAATGGGCATTAAAGCAAATGTATATAATGTAATGTAATTAGCATTTATTTCTAAAGAAGTCTTTGGTTGGAGAGAGAGAGAGAGAGAGAGAGAGAGAGAGAGAGAG